>JASAND010030123.1:0-13293 GCA_030248195.1 Trissonchulus latispiculum | reverse complement strand
CTCCTGGAGTGTCCTGCTAAAGATAATCCCCGGAGGCTCCACCTTGACTGCAGCAATGGATTGGCTGTCCTCTGGGAATCCCCAAGGGGAGTTGTGGACTTCCTAAGGGGTACCGGACGTCTCTAGTCCGGCTATATGGATTCGCTCCGCCAGGCCCCACCGATGATGATGATGATGGAAAAAGCATAAGTTTAGGTATTAAAACACTACGAACAGACGCGAGCATTGCATAAAAAGGATTACGAACTTTCGCGAGTTGCTCGCGAATTGCTCGCAAGCAAAAGGGTGGGTAACTTTCAGCCGGGACTGTACCCCTATTTTTGCTTTTCAAACCTTATTTTCAAAATTTTTCCACTTCTTGGAGGCTTCGACCCCGAGACCCCTGCAAATTTTTCAGAGGTCCGCCTCCCGTGAAAAATCTAACGCCACTGCCTCCCTACCTTTTTCAATCTCACGCCCCCTCTTTTTTTCGCCAGCTACATCTTGAATATATATGTATTATATACATGTCTATATAATTTTAGCTTCTTAGTTAGAATACTGTATCAACAACCACCTCCCTCGGGGCCTTGCTCCAACCATACTTCAAGGTTATTACGTCTACTCCGTGATTTTGGGGATCTTCTGATATGCCCAAAACACACAATGTATGTATTATAGGGGGCGCGAGAGCGACCCCTATAATATGGGTGTAAAAGACGCTGTGCGACCTTTTGAGACTCGTTCGAGCACCGTATATACCAGCTCAGTACTGAACGAAGCTAGAATCTATATACACGACGAGTACAAGAAGTCGCAAAACATTTGGCCAAAATTATCAACTTTGAAAATTTTCGCTTCCAGGCAAGTTATATAGGTCCGTTTGTTTTTTTGTGTAAGTCACGCTTGGAAAAATGCAATTTTGTGCAGAGGTGTTTGGAAGATATGGACGTTTTCAGCCGGAAAGATTTATATTTTCTGAATGTCCCATTCCATGTTCCCCGCGCTATATTTTTTCGCTGCCCAGCTCGGCTGACCTAACGGCGTTTTTGGCCAAGAAACAGCCATTTGTGTCACGCCTACAGAGCTCTAGAAAGCACTTAGAGACTAACGGTTTGTTGCACGAAGAGGAGGGGATACTAGTGCATAACGTTGACCGATTTTTTTATAGCAAGCGCTTAACAAAAAAAATCAAAATTCGGTTTTTTGGCTGGAACGTTCGCAAAACTAAACCAAATCGATTACTTTGAGGCAGGGTTTTTTTGTGTAAAATACTGTGTATATATTTACACAAAAAAATTTACACAGTGAAAAACTAATTTACACAACAAAATACACAGCCAAATTTTCGAAAATTTTTACAAAAAGTGCTCTGAGAAAATAGTTTCCAAGTCTTTAAGTTTTAAAAAGCTCTAGCTTTTAACTGGGGGCTGCCGCCCCCAGACCCCCGCCTGTTTCCAATGGTTTAGAATGGTTTTCTGCATTTCTGCGTCAACATGGTTATGGGTGTTTTATTCTCCTAAGTCCTAATGCTTCTATATACTTATACAGTTGCATATAATTTATTTTTGTACTGCGTGCAAATAAATATTCGTAAATAGCTAGATATTTATTCGTATTTAACTATACTTTTTCTGAAGCTAGTATTATTCAATATGATTTCTTGTATATCTCTTGTATATATAATAATAAAAGCAGTCAGAGCCTAAAAATAGTTGCCATACAACCCAAGAAATATTCAGTACGAAAGCTAAAGGAATATAGTCAATCGGGAAAAAAAGCCACGTCAAAATTTCGGGAAAAAAAAGCCACGACCGCCGTGGCCTAACGGGTGAAGCTATTGCCGTAATATTTGGCGTGTAGAATGGCGACCTCAATATAAGCCCACACGCCGATTTTTAGCTTTCTATCTCTCCTCTATAGTCAACAGCGGGGTCGACATTTTTTGGAAAATTTTGTTCCTGAAAAGGCGGGAAAACGGTAATGTTTCAAAAATTCATAACTTTAGTGTCAATAGCGCTATCTGAATAATTTCTATTGCAATCAAGAGAGAACATGTCTGGCTTTGTCCTCATACTATTGCAAACAGTTCAAGATGTCACGTTGTCTCTGGGCAGGTGTGGCTTTTTTCCCGATGATTTTGACCCATCGGGAAAAAAAGCCAGTCGATTGCGAGACCCATAGTGAGCAGTTTTTCTGGATTTCTGGCATGATAACTATGTTGAAAATAATCAGTAATTCAAGTTTTACAAAGCAATACCGTTTGTAGGTGGACAGTCCCTGAAATGCGCAACTTTTGGACTAATATGTCACGTCAGTCGTTTTGACCGCTACACTCCACATTTCATTCTGAAACTGGCACATTTGGCCAAAAAGAGCATTACGAATTCATTGGAAAACACTATTTTGTGGTTAGCCTTCGTTTTAGCAAGTTTTTAAAAAATTTGTATGTTTACGTTATATTTGATGAAACCTAGCGAGTTTATGCTGCAAACCAAAAAGTTCTATTTAATGCTTTACGCAGGCAATTTGCCTCGGTAAACAACAAATCTAGGGTAAATAAGCGACGCTGAACACGTTGGAACACTCAGAATTGGTCTACGCCTTCAGGATATGCTTCGACCAAAGTGGCTTTTTTTCCCGATGAGTGGCTTTTTTCCCGATTTTGGCTTTTTTCCCCAGGAAATAAATCACATAGTACTCTCTATTGCTACAGTCCAGAGAAGTCATTAATACATGAAAATAATCCGTAGGGGTTGCCATTCTTCAAACTACAAGAATTTTCCCATAATTCCAAAAAATGAGTTCTACACGTCCAAAAGTTTGAAAAAATGGCGCTTTTTTCCCGATTGACTATACAACTTTTCAGTGCCGTTTCTGCCGTTAATTTAAAAAATTTCTCAACTTCTGGGGGGCTCTGCCCCCCAGACCCCCCTCCGTTGTTTTGGGTACGTATCTATTGTATATATAATTGGTGTGTCTGTACTATATGGAACCGTCCCCAGTAGCAGTTAAAGCATCGAACTTTAGTATATACGTGACCAGCACAAACTTACTTTTAAACAAGTTTGTGAAAAAATTATTCCAAAAAGTTTGAAAAATAAAGAAATCGTTTCAGTAGGCGAAGTGTTTTTCAGAAATTTGAATTTGTCCAATCCTAGTTTTGACATGTAATGAATTAATCTTTTTAAACATTTCCATTATTAATTCTATTGCAATTTACAAAATTTTCTCAACTTCTGGGGGGCTCCACCCCCCAGACCCCCCGCGTGGCTTCTTCCGAAATGTTACACAAGTGCAGTCGACATAACTTTGGCTTGAATGATCCGAAAATAACATTGTAGCAAGAAAATAACGTCTAAATGTATTTTATTGTATAGTACAATTGAAATACGACACTTTTAAATTTTACACAGCTTCAAACAAAAATACACAGTGAAATTTAAATTTACACAAGATTTACACAGGTCCGATTTTGAAAAAACCCTGCTTTGAGGACCCATGGATAGGTGTTGGGCTAAGGTTTAAAACCACCCCAGTTTCGTTGCTCTACGGCGTACCAGTAAGTAGCAGTAGACGAAAATGTGTGATTTTTTTGTTAAAGGTTTAACCATCGTCCGTTAACAAAAAAAATCAGTGGCGGATCGGATCCCAGAGAGCAGCTAGCAACTTTTTCTCATCAGTTTTGGATAGAGCGCACTGAATAACGTATTTAGAACCCCAAACCGCTAACCTAGTGCCTCAGCTAAGGCAACTGACCCCGCCGAAGTCTTAGTGGTCACTGATGGCCCCCGACAGCGTCCAGTATGAAGTCTGGTGGCCCTAACGTGCCGTTTTAAAGGCTAAAACGTTGTTTTTTTCGTGCTTGTGAGTGATTATAACCTATTTCCAGGCATCTTGGCAGAGAAACTCAGAACTTCGTATGTTGCTGGGGTATGACCCCCAGGGTATTTTTTAGGGATTTTTTCCGGGGGGGGGCTTCCCGGGGGGGAGATTTTTTTGCCAAAATGAGCCAAAAAATGGTATTTTTTGGCGTATTTTGTATGGTGAAACACAAAAAGTTCTCAAAAATGCCAGGATTTAAGGTATAAATAGCCATTTTTATGAAAAAATCTCCGGCGAAGCCGGAAAATTTGACCATTTTTGGAAAAAATGTAGACCTCATTAAGGGGGCAGACCAAAATCCGGGGGGGGGGCGTTTTCGGGGGGGGGGTCGGCATTTTCGGGGGGGGGAAGGTCAATTTAGGGGGGGCCCCCCCTGTAAAAATACCCTGATGACCCCCACGGTCACGTGACCCCTGCCGGACCCGTCCGGTCTCTCCAGGTACCAACTGGACAGTCCAAAGTGGCTGTAAACATGTCCTAAGGGGTTTTCGAGGGCGCTGAATTCAAATCTGGCATTAGTTTTTAGGTAACTATGGGCTAATACACTGACTAATGGTATCACGTTTACCGTCGGACGGTCCAAGCCCGGCTGGTTACCAGGTTGGACTCCCAGAAGTGTCAGGCAACCTCAAAAACAACGTATATAAGGGTTTTCGAGGTCGCTGAGCTCGATTTTGACGTTAGTTTTGCTCTAGCTGCTGTTCTGACTTCGGTAACGAAACATACATTTATGTAAAAAAACTGTAAAAATGATTTTTTTATTTGTTAAAATTTTAACAAAAAAATCACCCACCCCAGGACGGCGCAGAGGTCCGACTGGGAACTTCTATATATGTATCGATAGCCCACAGTCAGGACATGTCACATGCACAATATGAGTTGCCTAGGGTTTTCCCTTATTAAATAGCAGCCGAAATTCGAACTTCGGTCATGAACGTTTTGGGTCTCTGCGACTTTCCTGTGAGTCAGGGTGGTGTGATTTTTTGTGAAAATTTCGGGTGATTTTTTTGTTAAGCTTGCTATAGGTCCTGGACCCTTCTGGCGGCCGGCCCAAAGTTGATCACAACTCCGCAGAAAATAGTAAAAAAGAGGCATAAGTATATATGCTGTTTTGGGCCATTTAGTGGGACGCAGACAAGGTTATGGGGTTTGCTGATCACGAAGATCATACTCGCAGCGCGGTGCGGTGCTGCTGTCGAAGGGGCCGAGTGGGGGGGGAACCCAAAAAGCCTAGGCTAAATTGGATTCAATTAGGCCTAGCTGTAACCAAACAAACCATTGCATGATGCAACTGGCATTATGCAAGGTGTTGGAAATGTAGGTACAATCAGTATACGTATATATGCAAAAAGATAACATAGTAATATACGTGTACCGTCTTGCTGTCACGTTGAAACCTCGGAAGCGAGCAGAAATATGAGCCCAGCTCAATAGAAAGTTAGCCGCTCATATTAGCCAATTATATTCATCTTGTCTTGTTTGTGTTTACTTCCTGGCTTACAATATTAGACGTTTTTAATCTTTTCCTTGATTTATTTATGTAAATGCTGGTGACCATCATTTCTTGTGTAGCATTTATATGCGATTGCAAGGAGCATTTTCCTTCTTATGTCTGTGTGTACATACGTACAGTGTTCTTTTGTTTAGAATAACAAAGAACACGAGAATTCAGGAGTTCCTGAAGGGTAAGATTTTCGATTCCTATTAAGAAAAATTATTAAGTGATGTGGCGCGTAACTTCGCTCCTTTCCGGAACTGGCCAGTTGTGAATTTTGAATTTTCTTTTGTTTTTTCATCAAAACTTTAGCGCGGCGGGAAAAACCCAAATTTTCGAATTTTGGCAGTAACTTTTTCATTAAGCGACAAATCGAAAATCTAACGATAACTACCATGAGGCCTTGCGAAGAGCTTCAAAATGGGCCATAAAACGTCTCTCTAGCACTTACGGTTGGTGAGAAATTTTCGACCAAACCGATGGAAAAAACCCAATGCGGGAAAAAACCCAGCCGAATTTTTTGCTGCAAGCATGCCAGAACGGTTTTGACTATACCATTCGAAAGAGCGGGTCATTTTTAGTATATATATATATATATATATATATATATATATATATATATATATATATATATATATATACATCTGAATCATAAAATATCAATATTTTTGCAAAAAATCATGTCAAATTGACTTTTCAAAATTTCGTATGTTTAACACGTATAATATAAACATAGGCAAATTTTGGAAATTTTTGAAATTTGCTTAATTTCTGCAGTTTAAGCATCCTATCACATAGAAAACGTGTTCTTATTGCATTTTAAGCCAAACCCGACATATTTTAGTGAAAAATTAACGGTTTTTGGCGAAATTTGAAAATTTGGCTTGAAATGGCACCATCTCAGATTTTGGCCACCTGGACCTCACATAGAATGTCGAACCTAGGTAAAATCTATACCAAATTAATCAGGAGGCTCTACTGAGCTAATAAATGCATGAATTTTTCCTTTGCTGCTAATTGTTAGAAAAAATTTATTTTGAAATTTGGGTTTATTCCCGCACAGGGGTTTTTTCCCGCCGAGTCTAGGTCACCCCTAGGTTGCACCACAGGTACTATAGCCGAATTGCATACACCATCGTGAAGTTCGAGACATATCCTCTATGAAACTGTAATCCGTTTTGGGCTAAGTCTTTCCAGTAGTTCAGGGTGACCCCCCAAAGTTGACCCTGCCTGACCCCCATGTTGGGGCCAAAAATTCCAAAATTTTCAAAGTCCCAAAAAATTTGCTGAGAGGCAGCGGGAGCTACACTAATAGGGTAGCTTTGGACGCTCTTTAAGATAGACTATTAAAATCCGATCTAGCTCATATAGGTGACTCACACTGGCGATGGGTTTTTTCCCGCATATCGGATTGGGTTTATTCCCGCCGCGCTGTATATTTTGCTGTGTGCTGCTTTGTTAGTCATTAAAATACATGCAAATTTTTAAAATTTTGTTCTTTGATTTTGTTAATGTTTATGGGTTTTTTGTGGATTCGGTAATGTTTTAATGCTGATAGTGAATTAATTTAATACGTTTCAACAATTTCTCTTTGTTTGAATGCTGCAAATGACTTAAACATTTCGCTTGAAGCAAACAATTTTCGCTAAGTAAGTATATAACGAATTTTTGAAATGTATGAATATGCCTCAGCCGCAAACATGGAACAGTTTACAATCAAAGTTTTTTCAAAAAATCAGCTCAAGTAGATTAACATTAACATTAACTTCTTACATGGAGCTTGAGAAAAATAAAACCAATACCGTTGCTGCTGAAAATAGCTATTTACGAATAAAAAATTCAAGTTATAGTTTTATTAGCAACCAGGATTTTCAATTTAAAAACGTTTTGATCCAAACGTTTTGATCCAGTTAATTCGATTATATTGTTGCATACCGGCAGTTAAATTCTTTGTAGCAGCGGCTGAAGCCTAGCAAGACTCACCGCAACCGATACGAAAACAAACTCCGTATTTTCGTTTTCATTAAATATATATATATTAGAAACGAAATCTTTAGGATGAAAGTAGTCAGCACGGCTCATTTATATATGCTTGTATTTATCTACTTATGTATTCAGTATATTTGTGAAACGGCAGTACATACTCATAAAAATCTTTAAATTTGCTGATCTATTTTACTTGGAACCATCAAAAATATGAAACTAAAACTATAAAAACATTGTATATACATATAATTATGGTTACATTAAAAAATTCATTTAACCTGTGACATGCATAAAAATTGTTAACAAAATATCAACGTCTACTGATTCGGGTTTAGTTGAATATTAAGGTACACGGGGGTCTGAGGGCGACAGCCCCCACTAAAAGCCACACTCTTACAACGAAAATTCGCTTTGAAATTAATTTTGAGCGCACCATGCATTAATATTTTAGTTTCAGTAATAAATTTCCTTTGGTTCCTTAACTGAAAAAAGATCCGGATCCGGATGGTTTTTCTGCCGGATGCGGATCCGGATCTGCAATATCCGGCAGGATCCGGATCCGGATATCCGGTCGATCCCTAATACGTATACATATATATACATTTATATATCTATTTAGCTACATGTTTTTACGTACGTAATATAGCAAGGTTCACAAAAAAAGGACAAATATATATCAATTTTTTGTTGAAAACTTTCAGGTTTCAGCCCGGATTGGAATATTGTTTGTGCATGCATGTGCGCCGGGACTTGCTTTATATTCACACCAAAAATCGCGTAAAAAAATAAAAAATACCCTGGTGCTCCCTGGGATCTGATCTGCCCGTTAAAAATTTGTCCATTTATTTGTGAACTTGTTCACAAAAAACAGGACATCGAGCCCAAGCCAAGCCAGAGGTTGTAGAAAAAGGAAAACTGTGCCGCTGGGAAGGCAAAAGAGCTTATTTTTAGGCCAAAATTTATGGGGGGGCTCAAAGTTGCCCCCCCCATCGATGGGGGGGCTCACCAAAAGTGGGGGGGGGGGGGCATATTTTTGGAAAAAATTTGCAAATTTTTACGTTTTTTGTGTAAAAATTGCCAAAAATCGCTAAAAAAGGACTAATTTTAGGTGTTTTTTTACGCTAAAATAGCTAAAATTTCGTTAAAATTCCGGCGAAGCCGGAAAAATTTTTGAAAATTTAGGGTAAAATGGTGAGATCTGGCAATTTTTTGGCTTATGGGGGGGGGAGGTAAAAATTTATGGGGGAGACCTCGAATGCGGGGGAGGTTGCCGAGTGGGGGGGCCCCCAGTAAAAATAAGCCAGCGGTTTCACAGGAAAATACTGATGTCCTGTTTTTTGTGAATTTTTGGCTTGTCCTTTTTTTGTGAACCTGGCTATATATACATGGTTTTTAAATCCGGATTTTGCTATATTAATTAAAATATGTAGGTGAGAAAACTAACAATTTGGTCTATTTTTGACTTTCGAAATTCCAAAATTGCGGCCAAATTTTCCTTTGGGGGGAGCGCCCCCCTTTTGTGTTCCCCACATTTTAGGGCTTCCCCGCCCCATTCAATTCCAAATTTTGAAGATTTTTGGTCAACATTTTCAAAAAGTTCTATGCTTTAACGGAATTTTTTGGTTGGTCTAAACTCGTCTATTTTTGCACTCCAACTTAATTTTTGAGCACTTTTACTGGTTATTGCAGTATATAAATGTAGAAAACAGGCTGTTTTATTGCATTATTGGCAATTTTAGAACCACTTTGAATCCACGACTTTTGGTCTTCCCCCCACATTTTCCCCTAGAGAAAACCCAGAGTCCACCCGCAACACAACACTATATATAGTCACTAGTTGCTCGCGATTCTTCTTTAGTCTGTTTTTATATATTTCAATCCTTCAATAAACATTTTAAAAGACAGCAATATCAGTTTGTCGAAAAATGAATGAAATCGTTTTCGTTTCGTTAAATTTATGTTCAGATTCAATTCACGCAGCATGTACCAGACATTTTTTAGGGTTTGAAAGCGAGACTGGGAGGAGAGCTTCCTTAAGTAGGAGTTAGACCAAGGTATAAATATGGCCATATTTTAAGTGAAAAATTTTCAGTTTATGGTAAAAATGTAAAAATTACTGCTTTTAAGATGAGTTTAGATGAGTTTAGAAGTTAATAAATTTTTGTATATAATTGAGAAGTTATGAAAATTTGGTCTTGAATTCTTGGGACGTTCTTGACACTTGGACGACCGAATGCCGGAAACCACCTCCAGGGTTGGGAGGCTCGGTCTCGCCCAAAATCCGAGACTTGGTCATTAGATCAAAGGTGATCTCACTAGATTTTGTAGAGAAACTTAAGGTTAGTGTACAAACGCCTAACCTCCAAATACTTTGGGTTCCTTACTTGCTTAAACGCTCTAAGTATATAACTAAAATTTTCAAGTGTAGGAATCAATTGTAGGAGGATCAATCAATCAAGTGTAGGAGGATATAGCATGTTTGAATGTTTTCGGTTAAGTCTATGTCTTTTATCAAGTAAGGAGACCAAACTGGAGTTATCAACAATAGGACGGACGACAGTCGTTAATATCTCAACTAAAAGAGTCTGGGTTTGAAAAAACCTACCTAATACTGAGCCTAAGCCTCAAAACTGTAAGAAACTAAGTTTAAAATTGCTAGATTCGGTGTCGCTGAAATTTTGATGCCGCCCGACCCTGCCTCCCCCTACTGAAAAAATGCCATGATACTTGCTCTTTCTAGATCGAGCTTTGCTTTAAGATTTAGCTTTATTTTTTAGAACTCCTGATGATGGCAATGGAAATTGTGATAATAGGGGACATCATTCGGAGGAGTCTACTGACCAGTAAGTTACGTAAGTAGTATAAAAATGACAGTTCTGGCTCAGAGGAGCCTGAGGAGCTTGAGGCCCTTCTTACCCATCATCCCGTATACTACAACCACTATATAGATTTAGTTACAATATTTATAATTTTGTGGCGCTTGAGACACCTCAATAACAACACAATGCTACAAGATAACCAGTTTAAACCGGTTTCTTTTATCTACTTTCCTACCTATAAGTCCACTGAGGTAAGTTTTCATAATTTTATCTACTTTATCTGTCAACTGCTACAATCATTCTTGAATGAAGAACAGGACAATGAATAACTCTAATGTTTGTTGTATATATGCTTATACTTATCCTATTCAATAAAAAAGACAAAGTCTGGTGTTTCTTTATTTACATGAACAAACTACACAATATCACAATGTCCATACGACAAGCTACTAATCCCATCGTCTAAGATGTAACGCTTATCATCAAAAGCAGACAAGCTAATTTTGTTTGAAGTTAAAGTAAATAGTTGATGCTTATCGCTTCTGATCATATTCATTACATTTCGACGAAGAGATTTGTCAAACAAAGTTTCTACATAATCAGTATGATTAAGATACCTTTTTACCACATACTTTTTAACCCCTTTAGCCCTCTTTTTTAGCCTCCCCACCGCACAGAATACTATACATTTTAGCCCGCAAACCACAAAACTCAGAAATAGGACTACCATTCGTCTCATCTTTCATTTTCCCCATTACCTTTTTGTTGGTTGTGGAAAACAAAAAATGATCGGAAGGGTAGTCACTAAAGTCAAACAAATTAGAATCAATTGACATATCTTTATATACATCATTACATTCAATAAAATAACATAAACTATCAGTATCAGTAAATAATAATTTACATTTATTTTGATATTTCGGAACAATATAATTGTAGTGGAAATCATACATGAGCAGCTTTGACAAGTCAAGCACACTAAACCCAACATAGATGGGCTTATTGAGCTCGACCGTCGCTCGACTCATACAGACTGCTACCAAGTCCTCATTAAAAGCAGTTGCCCGCTCAAAACGAGGATTTGATACCAATTTGCTGAAACGAGTCTGATCACATACAAGCTCCACATTTATATATTGGCGCACATTTTCCATAGTCTTGCCAAAAACAGAATTATTTAACAATTTAAACAAATTCTTTTCAAAGTCATTCTTAGCAGCCTTGCGCATCTCAGTGTTGAAGCTAATATATTTATGCATCCATGCAGATTGCCGAAAAGCAAGGACACGATGCACTCGCTCTAATTTCAGGCCCAATGATAAATAAAGTTTTAGATTACGAAAATGAATAATATACTTTTGTTTATTGCAAAGATTGGGCACGAGCTTGTGCACCTTTGAATCAGCTACATTGAGATCTGCTTTCAGCTGTTTACAATACGGTGACAACATATCATCAGAAATGATCAATTTCTCAGGAGCAAGTGGATAACCATTGTGCAATGGGTGAAGTTCTTTTGGATACCCCAGATCAACTTCCAAAACATACCCCTCCTCCCCGTCCACATCAACTGTAGACCAATCAATTTTCTCAATTTCAGACTTTGAAAGCCAATGAAACTTTGCACAAGGTTGTTTTTGACTCATAGCCCACCCATATAAATTATTAGCATCTAAATACATAATATATGAAATAGACAAGTTACTATCAAAATTATCCAGATAGGGATTATTCGCTTTGGCATAGCGATGAGAGATCATCGCTACACCTCCACGAATTCCTTGCTCAAAATACATGTACTGGTCGCTGTCTTTAAGAAGCTCCAGCCTAACGTCTGTCAACTTAAGACAAGCATCCCAACCAAAACTTGGTAACGTAATGTAATGGATGGGATCCAAGTCATAATGCTGAAAACAGAAGGATCTAAAGTTCTCAAAGACATCAGCCAACAACAAAACATCAGTTAACAAATAAAGATCATGGTATGCTCCAGTAGCGTAGGTACGAAAAATTTTCAGGGGGGGCGGTGTTGACCGAAGGCTGGGGGGGGGGGTAAATTTCATTTTTTGCGCAATAATTGTATGCACGCTACATATGCTGTAACTTTCCCTGTTAATATGTTTTCTAGTTCAGTACATATATATATATATACATAGCTTAATGCTGTTGTAACCGAAAGCGGCACGCAAAAACCCAAAGCGGGGGGTGTGGGGGGGGGGGCCCCCCAGAACTTTTTAAAAATTTTTAAATTTTGCCGTTAAAACGCTGCTGAAACATTGAATTCTTTGCATTGTATATTATCAGTTCCCAAACTAAATTTTGTAGTTTAATTTGCTACCTATTTAAATTTTTGACTTCCACAATCCCGTACGAAAACTAAGACTAAGATGCTCCCATTTGGAACAGGGTATTCTAAGCATATCCATTATCCGTCGTTGAAGGCAGATCATGTTTGGAATAATGCAGTTAATAACAGAACTACAAAGCAGGTAAACTAAGGTAAAGTAAAGCAAACTAGCAGAGGTCTAATTATAATAGGTACACAAGTCCCAAACGGGGGGTCTGGGGGGCGGACCCCCCCAGAAGTTGAGAAAATTTTTAAAGTTCGCCATTAAACGCTATTGAAACATTTAATTCTTTACAATGATTTATCAATTGTCTAACAACAATTAGCACCATTATATATTTTGTATTTTCTAAGTTTACTGTCTTGTCCGAAAACTCAAACTATTAGGATGCTCCCATTAAGAACTGCGTATCCTGATTATATCAACCAATTATGCCGAAGCTGAGATGTTGGGAATAACGCAGATATTTAACAGCAAAACTGCAAAGCAAGTAGTTATATATACAAACATTCGTTAGCATGCTTAATGAAAAATAATAATTTTGATAATGTAAATAGCCAAAATTCGCGCCGAAGGCGCAAAAATTTTTAATGGTGTAGAAAATGCATCAATGTTGAGCTATTTTGAAGCATTAATGTACAATTTGTGCATGTTTCTAATCACATTAAACGCCCGCGCTCCGCGCGGGCGTAAAATTTTTCATTTGCCCAAATTTTCAGGGGGGCAAAGCCATTATTTCGGGGAGGGCGGCCGCCCGCCCCGCCCGCCCCGTATCTACGCT
>JASAND010030116.1:0-18937 GCA_030248195.1 Trissonchulus latispiculum | reverse complement strand
GTACTTCGTTCAGTTACGTATTGCTGCCACAAAACTAAAAATAGGTGGTAACCGTAAAAAGCTACCTGTACCTATAAAACACCTTATTGCTAAGAAGAAACGAATTTGGAAGAAGTTCAAAGTTACAAATGAAAATAACCATCTCTTGGAATTTAAAAATCTTGAAAAAGTCCGACGGAACCTACGGCTCCGGAAGCATATCTACGAAGAAAACATACTTAAACAAAATAATTTGAAGATGCTTTTTTCCTTTGTTAAAAACAAATTAACTTCAAAGGAAAGTATTTCCTTTCTCTCGAATAATAATTCTGAAGCATGGTCAGACTTTGAAAAAGCGGAAATTTTAAATAGTTTTTCTCAGTTTTTACAGTGGATAATGGCGATATTCCAAACTTCACGTATAAGACGGACGATACGATGGTTCACTGCAAGTATCAAAAAACTATGGAAAAATTTTTAAAAATGGCACCCGAAAGTTCAATGGGTCCTGATAATATACCCTAATTAACTGCTAAGAAAAATGTCCACAGTTTTATCTACACCTCTGCAATACATTTTCCAAATGTCATTATATTCAGAAGTAGTCCCCAGTATTTGGAAAGATGCCATTATATCCCCAATCTAATTAAGAAAAGGATCTCCGTCGTCACCCGAGAATTATAGACCTAGTAGTCTTACTTCGTCATGTTGTAAAATTCTTGAATAAATTCTGAAAGAACATATAATGTCTTTTAATAGAGCATAATTTATTAAGTGCATACCAGCGTGGTTTCTTGCAAACATTCAACTCTCACTAATTTATTAAAAACTTTATATCGATGGAATAAAGTTAAAGATTTAAATTACGCAACCTACAGCATATATCTAGACTTTGCGAAAGCCTTTGATACAGTAAACCATACGTGGTTGGTAGTGTGTACTATTCTAACGAGGAACTGTTCTTGGAACACTCATGTTCGTGATATATGTTAATGATATGCCTGAAGTGATTTTAAATTCTAGTATCAGTTTATATGCAGATGATGCAAAAATATATTTAAATACGAACGAAACTAAATCTATTAGACTTCAGGAAGATCCTTCAGGAAGATCTGGATCGCATATGCAGCTGGGTTAACACTTGGCAGCTTAGTCTGTCCTTTCCAAGGTGTCTGGTTTTAGTGTATGGGTCGGCTGCAGATGCGGACGGAAAATGGTATATCATGAATAATCATGAACTCTCAGTGGTCAGAATAGTGACGAATTGAATTGTCTGTTAATTGCGATAAGATTTTATTGTCTTTAATTTGCATTGTTACAGATTTGCTTACAGCTAGTGTCATTAGTTAGTGTAGATTTGTTTGATTTGTCTGTTTTAGTTTGCAGGTTGCAATTTAAGGTTAATGTTTCGTTGTTAGATTAGTGCATTGTGGTAACTGTCAAGAACGAAGTAATGCAGATACTAGATATAAGTTTGTTTTTGTTGGAAAGCTTTTGGTTGTATAGTCAGAAAGTTTCCTGGTTAATGGTTCGTAAAGTAATTGAGGTTTAAATTTCAGAACTTTTTTAACAACTTTTAGAAGTTTAGTTTCAGAACTTTTTTAGAAGTGTAGTTTTTAACAACAGCTGCTTGTCACTTACTGAATTGCTGTTGCTTTTTAAGTTTGTTCATTGCGATGATTCGTATTCTTGTGCTAAGCAGTCTCTTAAGTAAGGTTTACTGTTACATTGATTGGTCTACAGGCTGGGTGCCAGACTATTACAGTTTGTGTCTACAGTCGGTTTCTTTTTTCAACCTTTTTCGTGTGCAATTATGCGCAGTCGAATTGGCTTCTACTGAATATTGAACTCAGATTAGTTATCGTCGTATGGAACCGAACATTCCAATAATTTGTATTCCAATTTAGTATAATCAAGAGTACATAATGATAAGAGTGTGACAAGCGTTGGCACTCTATGCAATGAAGGCAAAAACTATGCGATGCGCGCTAATGGGTTACCCCCCCCCCCACAAATTGACCCCCTCTCACACCGCCCCTATATGGGTACATAGTTCCAAACGGGGGTCGCTCACTCGCCTAGTATATTTTGTACATCTATGTGTTAAGCATACACGCTTGCACCCCCTCCTCAAATTGGGCCCCTGTTAATTTCAGCGTGTAATTATGCAAAGCAGTGAGCGACCCCCGTTTGGACCACGTACCCATATAGGGGCGGTGTGAGAGGGGTCAATTTGTGGGGGGGGGGTAAGCCGTTAGCGCGCATCGCATAGTTTTTGCCTTCATTGTATAGAATGTGACGCTTGTCACACTCTTATCATTATGTACTCTTGGTATAAGGACGATATGAATAGATATGCATTAAATTAGCGCACATACACTGGCTTGCACCAACCATTTTAACCTGGCGTTAGCTTAACTCGGTGTTAACAAGAGATAACCCGCAGTTAGACCGTTGCACCAAATTAAGGTTAACGTAACTCGGTGTTAACCTTAAGGTTAACTCGGTGTTAAACACCAAAAAAGTTAACCCTCAGCGGGAGTAGGGTTAACCCTTATAGCGCCACTATTTTTAAGGATATTACAGTTATTTTTATTGCTGAATTAAATTCTATGGTAAAATATAGGTACTGAGTGACAACTGAATAAATGAGTGATTAGGACGATTCGGAAAAAGCTTCCACAAATTTCTCAATTCATGAAAGTGGCGATGACCCCTTCGACAGCCATGCTGACTCTTGAAACGAAGGTTTCTTTCATAAAGGACATTGAGGTAAGGTTTACATGGCATTAATTTCACAGTGCCCTTCCAGATAATTGTATTTAATTGTATCAAGTCCAGTACAAGAGAATATTCTGTTAACCTTATTCTCAAGCCGATAACACCGAGTTAAATGAATGGCTATAACCGCTTCCCGATTGGATGGAAACTGTTTCTGACTCCCTACGGATTGGCTAACCCTCTATTAAAAGTTAACTCGGTGTTAACCTTCAGGTTTCGTAACCCTAAGCTGAAAAGCGTTGGTGCAGAGGGTTAGGGTTAACCTTAACCATAAGGTTAACTCGGTGTTCTGTAACCTGCTGCACTCAGGGTTAACTCGGTGTTAACCTTAACTTTAATCTTATTTGGTGCAAACGAGCGATAGACATCCTGTATGATTCCTTGTGCACTATGCATCTATGGAAACCTAGAAAAGTGTAAAATACAACAAATAATAGTTTTATCTGTTTGTATAAATGTAATTGCTCAGGGTGATCTTATGTATAAGTCACTGTGACAGTTGTCCTACGTAGTCCATACATATTAGAAAAACCAAAAATAATCAAAATACAAATGTCCAAAAATATTAACAGTTTTGTACTTATTGTCTGTATTGCTGTAGCCGCTCACAGAGATTTTATGCATAAGTCACTCTGTCAGTTTTGTCGTGTTATCCATACATATTTACAAATTTGTTAAGATCTAGACTTATGTACCACATAAGCAAACTGACACAAGGACTCATATATGAGATCTGAACCAACAGACACATCATCACTTACAAACACTCAAGATAATTGCCAATTTGAGCACTTATAAAAAGTTGCTAGATATAGATTAGGTGGCCAAACTCACGCAGGGACTCATACATAAGATCTCTGTGTGCAGCTATCACAATAAACTACAACAATATACAACAATATAACAATATACAAGAGATAAAAACTACAAAATTGGCAAATTTTGGGTTAATATATTTTGAGAATTTTTTGCTATTTCAATATGTATGGATTACACGAGAAAACTGACAGAGTGACTTATGCATAAAATCTCTGTGAGCGGCTACAGCAATACAGACAATAGCTACACAACTGTTAATATTTTTGGACATTTGTATTTTGATTATTTTTTGGTTTTTCTAATATATATATGGATTACGTAAGACAACTGTCACAGTGACTTATACATAAGATCACCCTGAGCAATTACATTTATACAAACAGATAAAACTATTATTTGTTGTATTTTACACTTTTCTAGGTTTCCATAGATGCATAGTGCACAAGGAATCATACAGGATGTCTATCGCTCGTTTGCACCAAATAAGATTAAAGTTAAGGTTAACACCGAGTTAACCCTGAGTGCAGCAGGTTACAGAACACCGAGTTAACCTTATGGTTAAGGTTAACCCTAACCCTCTGCACCAACGCTTTTCAGCTTAGGGTTACGAAACCTGAAGGTTAACACCGAGTTAACTTTTAATAGAGGGTTAGCCAATCCGTAGGGAGTCAGAAACAGTTTCCATCCAATCGGGAAGCGGTTATAGCCATTCATTTAACTCGGTGTTATCGGCTTGAGAATAAGCTTAACAGAATACTTTCTTGTACTGGACTTGATACAATTAAATACAATTATCTGGAAGGGCACTGTGAAATTAATGCCATGTAAACCTTACCTCAATGTCCTTTATGAAAGAAACCTTCGTTTCAAGAGTCAGCATAGCTGTCGAAGGGGTCAAAGCAATTTTTGAGGAATTGAGAAATTTGTGGAAGCTTTTTCCGAATCGTCCTAATCACTCATTTATTCAGTTGTCACTCAGTACCTATATTTTACCATAGAATTTAATTCAGCAATAAAAATAACTGTAATATCCTTAAAAATAGTGGCGCTATAAGGGTTAACCCTACTCCCGCTGAGGGTTAACTTTTTGGTGTTTAACACCGAGTTAACCTTAAGGTTAACACCGAGTTACGTTAACCTAATTTGGTGCAACGGTCTAACTGCGGGTTATCTCTTGTTAACACCGAGTTAACGTAACACCGAGTTAAAAATGGTTGGTGCAAGCCAGTGTATGTGTGCGCTAATTTAATGCATATCTATTCATATCGTCCTTATACCAAGAGTACATAATGATAAGAGTGTGACAAGCGTCACATTCTATGCAATGAAGGCAAAAACTATGCGATGCGCGCTAACGGCTTACCCCCCCCACAAATTGACCCCCTCTCACACCGCCCCTATATGGGTACTTGGTCCAAACGGGGGTCGCTCACTGCTTTGCATAATTACACGCTGCAATTAACAGGGGCCCAATTTGAGGAGGGGGTGCAAGCGTGTATGCTTAACACATAGATGTACAAAATATACTAAGCGAGTGAGCGACCCCCGTTTGGAACTATGTACCCATATAGGGGCGGTGTGAGAGGGGGTCAATTTGTGGGGGGGGGTAACCCATTAGCGCGCATCGCATAGTTTTTGCCTTCATTGCATAGAGTGTAACGCTTGTCACACTCTTATCATTATGTACTCTTGATTATACTAAATTGGAATACAAATTATTGGAATGTTCGGTTCCATACGACGATAACTAATCTGAGTTCAATATTCAGTAGAAGCCAGTTCGACTGCGCATAATTGCACACGAAAAAGGTTGAAAAAAGAAACCGACTGTAGACACAAACTGTAAGAGTCTGGCACCCAGCCTGTAGACCAATCAATGTAACAGTAAACACTACTTAAGAGACTGCTTAGCACAAGAATACGAATCATCGCAATGAACAAACTTTAAAGCAACAGCAATTCAGTAAGTGACAAGCAGCTGTTGTTAAAAACTACACTTCTAAAAAGTTCTGAAACTAAACTTCTAAAAGTTGTTAAAAAGTTCTGAAATTTAAACCTCAATTACTTTACGAACCATTAACCAGGAAACTTTCTGACTATACAACCAAAAGCTTTCCAACAAAAACAAACTTATATCTAGTATCTGCATTACTTCGTTCTTGACAGTTACCACAATGCACTAATCTAACAACGAAACATTAACCTTAAATTGCAACCTGCAAACTAAAACAGACAAATCAAACAAATCTACACTAACTAATGACACTAGCTGTAAGCAAATCTGTAACAATGCAAATTAAAGACAATAAAATCTTATCGCAATTAACAGACAATTCAATTCGTCACTATTCTGACCACTGAGAGTTCATGATTATTCATGATATACCATTTTCCGTCCGCATCTGCAGCCGACCCATACACTAAAACCAGACACCTTGGAAAGGACAGACTAAGCTGCCAAGTGTTAACCCAGCTGCATATGCGATCCAGATCTTCCTGAAGGATCTTCCTGAAGTCTAATAGATTTAGTTTCGTTCGTATTTAAATATATTTTTGCATCATCTGCATATAAACTGATACTAGAATTTAAAATGACTTCAGGCATATCATTAACATATATCACGAACATGAGTGTTCCAAGAACAGTTCCTCGTTGTGGTACACCACCAACCACGTATGGTTTACTGTATCAAAGGCTTTCGCAAAGTCTAGATATATGCTGTAGGTTGCGTAATTTAAATCTTTAACTTTATTCCATCGATATAAAGTTTTTAATAAATTAGTGAGAGTTGAATGTTTTGCAAGAAAACCACGCTGGTATGCACTTAATAAATTATGCTCTATTAAAAAGACATTATATGTTCTTTCAGAATTTATTCAAGAATTTTACAACATGACGAAGTAAGACTAATAGGTCTATAATTCTCGGGTGACGACGGAGATCCTTTTCTTAATTAGATTGGGGATATAATGGCATCTTTCCAAATACTGGGGACTACTTCTGAATATAATGACATTTGGAAAATGTATTGCAGAGGTGTAGATAAAACTGTGGACATTTTTCTTAGCAGTTAATTAGGGTATATTATCAGGACCCATTGAAACTTTCGGGGTGCCATTTTTAAAAATTTTTCCATAGTTTTTTGATACTTGCAGTGAACCATCGTATCGTCCGTCTTATACGTGAAGTTTGGAATATCGCCATTATCCACTGTAAAAACTGAGAAAAACTATTTAAAATTTCCGCTTTTTCAAAGTCTGACCATGCTTCAGAATTATTATTCGAGAGAAAGGAAATACTTTCCTTTGAAGTTAATTTGTTTTTAACAAAGGAAAAAAGCATCTTCAAATTATTTTGTTTAAGTATGTTTTCTTCGTAGATATGCTTCCGGAGCCGTAGGTTCCGTCGGACTTTTTCAAGATTTTTAAATTCCAAGAGATGGTTATTTTCATTTGTAACTTTGAACTTCTTCCAAATTCGTTTCTTCTTAGCAATAAGGTGTTTTATAGGTACAGGTAGCTTTTTACGGTTACCACCTATTTTTGTTTTTGGTACTAATTTATCTATAGCAATTTCAATTATATTAGAAAAGGTTTGCCATAAATCTTCAACATTTGCATTAGCTGAAAATAAATTATCCCAATCCATGGAGTAAAGAAAATCAACCATTGCTAACCAATCGGCTGCATTGAAATTAAGTTTCTTAAGGTGGTGATTCCCTTTGGGCACATATTGTTGTTTGGCGGCGTAAATCAAGATGAAATTTGATGAAACTTTCCGAAATAAGTTCTTTTAGCGTTCTAACACCCTCCGCGCAGTCCCGATTCAAAAATTCGAGATTTCCGGTCAGAGTGGTTTTTCCCAATTTCTGAACGTTTGGCAGCTGCTATACAGTTATGACTATATTCATTCGAAAGATCTCATTGAGCTTCACATTTTTGCTTTTTAAAGTAAGTTTCTAGCTTTTCTCTGCCGTGAGATATAGCCGATGTTCTTGTTTTGGCGTCGAAAACTTGTCATTTTTGTAGAAATCAATTAATCCAACATTTCTTGAACTACGCAAGCCGTAAAATCAAACTAAGGGCATCGATCTGAAGGTGTCACAGGTACAAATTATCCGACGCATGATCGTCTTCCAACTGCTATCCTGTAGGCTGCTATCATAAAAAATGTAGTTTTTTGCAAAAACACGACCAATTTTTTTCCAAAGATTGTGGAGCATTCACCATGCAAGCTGGAGGGCTGCTACTGAACAAATGTGTTCTGCACAAATATACCCAGGGACGATTTTTTAGTTGCCCCGATTGCTGCTTTCTAGCTAAAGTAATCGCTTGACAAAGTTGGAAAAAGTAGGCAAAATACAGGTTACGCACACATTTCAGCTTATTTCTCTATAACGAAGAGCGATTTCACAATAAATAAAAAATCGTCCCCAGCTATTTGATGGAGGTATCGAATGATATAACCGATGTCTCGCGAAAAAATTTACTTGAGTCTGCAAAAATTCTGGAAAATTATACTTCTTCTAAAATGTGTTAAAAATATTTTATAAAAGCAACATTAGTTCCGTGGCATGCATTAAAAAGAGAAAATGTCAAGCTACATTTTGATATAAAAATGGCTTCTTAACTCCAAGTAATGAATGAGTAATACAGGTGCAAACTTTATGTGACCAAAGGGAATCACCACCTTAACGGCAAGAGTTGACTCAATGTTTTTATTTAAGTTAAAAGTGTTCTGAATTTTATAGTGGTCACTTGTTGAAAAGGGCTCTAAGATATCGACGTGACCTAGGTATACATCATTGCACAAAATAAGATCAGATATATTATTACCTCTTGTTGGCTGATCAAGATTTGTTAATCCAGCAGTGCATTGGTCCTGTTTTCGCAAAAACTACGTCTTTTATGATAGCAGCCTACGGGATGGCTGTTGGAAGATGATCATGCGTCGGATAATTTGCCCCTTTGAGACCTTCAGATCGACGCCCTTAGTTTGATTTTACGGCATGCATAGTTCAGGAAACGATAGATTATTTGATTTCTACAAAAATGACAAGTTTTCGACGCCAAAACAAGAAAATCGATTATATCTCACCGTAGAGAAAAGCTAGAACGTTGCTTTAAAAAGCAAAAATATGAAGCTCAACGAGATCTTTCGAACGAATATAATCATAGCTGTATAGCTGCTGCCAAAAACATTGAACTTAAACTTAAGGTGGTAGTACCACTACCGGGGTGGACTTTGAACAGATGCTGTGAACTAAAAACTCAATCAATCCCTTTGAAATTTGGCATAATTGTTCTTTATTATGTTTTGCATCAGATGAGCTGATCTACGACGATGCGGGGACAGGCTTGCTGTCTACACAATAGGAAATGTATTAAAAGCTTTAAACTTAAATATCTCCTTCATTCCTTTATGAAATCATTTGAGATTGTCAGTATATGGTTAGTTTACATATACGCTCAGGCAGTTTTTTTAGTTTTTCGTAAGAGTGAGTTTTCCGTTTTTTAGGGTGGTTTAAAATTTGTAAATTTTATATCTTGCTTAATATTGTGTTTTTCCAAAAACCAAGAAAACGGCCTGAGCGTATGCAGATGCAAAGCATATCTGCAAAATTTGGTCCATTTTGACTGAAGGAGTGACGAGAAAATCCAAAACAAAAATTCTGTAATTTTTCATTGTTTGCTTTGTTTTTCGAAATTTCCAATGCTTTCAAGCAGCTGCAAAGTGCTTTCTATTAAATAATGCATATAAATAACGCAATAGCAACCGCTAAAACCCAATAGATTTAATTTTCGGATATACTGTTTTTACTTTACATTATGTGTGCAAACGGTCAACGTAATTAAGCTATGTTAGCTATATATCAGCTATTCCGCTTCAAACGCTTGTAACTTCTGATAGAAACCACGTACAGAAGAGATATGCACATCATTTTAAAGCTCTTTTTATGCTCTTTCACATGGCAGATTCAAATTTAGGATACAAGGCTTAAATAAAATTTTGATTATTTGCGCATGCGCTAAGCCATGATGGTAGCTAGCAAATTATGTACTCTCTAGACACCAAAATTTTATGCAAAGATAGCCTGCCAACCAAACGTGTTTGACCACTAGTTTCGTCATGTTTGCTTCATTTATAGCATGATTAGGTCGAAAATCCCGCTAGTGGTATTACCACCTTAAACATTTATTAAAGTACAAAATTTAGCAATAGCTAAATTGACCTCCAAAATAAGGTCAATACTGAGTTAGAAAGGCCATAAAACTGTTACAAACGTGTATTTCTCGCAATAATGAACATTTTAAACCAACAAGTTGGACATTTTTGAAAAAATTTACCCTAAAACACCCAATTTTTGGCCTATTATTCGCGCCTTCCCCCCCCAAAACCTTGCCCCATTACACACACATATATATATCTGCATATATATATATATATCTATATCTATATATATATATATATATATATATACATATATATATATGCCCGCCTACGTAAGTCAAGTCTAATTGAAATTATAATTTTGGTATCATTGGATAGTCCTCAATTTGTAGTTTGTAGTGTATATATATATATATATATATATATATATATATATATAAATATATATATATATATGTAGTATATAACTTTCTTTGTAGTTTGTATTTGTAAGCTTAATGAGAAATGAGCGTTTGAAATTTCATATCTTTCACACACAATACGTATATATGTCGTAGTACAGTATAGCATTCAGTACTGTGCGGCATTGTACTAGTACAGTATGGCATGCTCTACTGTACTAGTACAGTGTAGCATTTTACTTCTCCCACAGTGTAACACAGCCTTTTCCTGGACTGGCGAGCGTCAGTGATAGAACCTTCCCTACTGATGTTGCATAATCTGTGGGGTCTCCTTCGTAGATGCCCAGGTTACCTGTCTACCGAACTAACAATTGAGCTGTGTCTAAAGCTACGTATCTTTAGATTAAACTGATTAATATTAACTCATATTTTAATGCTGTCGTTTTGATTCACGTTTTATAACGAGTAGTGATTTACGCTGTCCTGGGGTCTCTTGTGCTTCCCCCCCCCGCCATATCATTTGATTTTTTACCAATAGCTTTGAAATTTGGTATGGCTGCATACAAATAATTTATATATATATATATAATATATATATATATATATATATATATATATATATATATATATATATATATATATATATTTTGCTTATAAATTCAAGCTTAAATCTTATGCTTAAAAAATTAGCTTATACTGAGCTAACGAAAAGCTGAATCGAAAAACAGTTTTCAGATTCGTGCTCAACGCACCTGAAAAGCCCCAATTCAGCAAAATTTTTCAAGTTTTTGATTCCCCTTGATCCCCCCATACCAAACAAAAACTTAAAATTTTTGGTAAATTGATTCTAATTACAGTTTTGTTCACTTGTCACCTTAAAGTTAGTTTCAGAGTCATCTCCGAAATTGCGGTTTCAGATTCAGTTTGTTTTAGCTATTTTAATAGAGATTTATACTTTATTAATCCGAATTCTTAACTAAATACATGGAAGCATGTTCTGATCTTTTCTTGACAGTTTATATGTATACAATTAAATGTACTTAGTGTTTATATATATATAAATATGGGTAAGTTTTCCTGTCGTTATCCGTCAAGCCGTCTAGAAGTGTTCTCTTTCAAAATTCAGAATTAGAAATTAATATTTTTGTAAGTAATTACACAATATAGAACTCGGCTTTAGTGAGGATTTAGTGAGCAATGGATGCTAAAATTTGACATTGCAAAAACCATTACCTTAGTTTTAGTTGATATTTATTGTATGTACTTTTATACTTACTTCAAAGTTAATACTTAAAAAATATATATATGTTATTAAAATCATTAAAATTTCAGAAGACTTTAAAAATTTTAAAATGATAGTTTGAAAGTATATAATATCAGAAGATGGCACAAAGAGGCAATAGTAATGACTTTAATTTTTGGTATGCAATAATGTCGAAATTATCTTCCTCTGCAACCAAGCAAGAGTTCTGTCAATTACGTATTTTAAGGATAAACTAATGCCAACCAGGTAACCCCATTAATTTTGCAGCATTAGACTGATGGGTTTTATATAAGAGCTCCTTTAACCCCTGATGCTACAGTGTACTAGTACAGTAGAGCATGCATACTGTACTAGTACAATGCCGCACTGTACTGAATGCTATACTGTACTACGACATATATGCCTCTGCTGCACGTCTGACTCGGATTTGGTCACGTGACTGCGCCACATGTGCTAGAGAAGCGCACACTCTATATGTTAAAGATATGAAATTTCAAACGCTGATTTCTCAGTAAGCTTACAATTACAAATTAAAAGGAAAATTACTATATATATATATATATATATATATATATATATATATATATATACTACAACTTGAGGGTTATCCAACGACACCAAAATTACAGTTTGTAGTTAAATCTCGTAGATACCCCCCAAGCCCCCCTCCAGAATTCGGGCATCAGAAATTTCGAAAAATTTACGTTTTAGGCGTGGTTGCAAAAACACGACCAATTTGTTTCCAAAGACTGTGGAGCATTCATCATGCAAGCTGGAGGGCTGCTACTGAACAAATGTGTTCTGCACAAACATACCCAGTGACGATTTTTTAGTTGCCCCGATTGCTGCTTTCTAGCTAAAGTAATTGCTCGACAAATTTGGATTAAGTAGGCAAAATACAGGTTACGCACACATTTCAGCTTATTTCCCTATAACGAAGAGCGATTTCACAAAAAATAAAAAATCGTCTCCAGCTATTTGATGGAGGTATCGAATGATATAACCAATGTCCCCCGAAAAATTTACCTGCGTCTGCAAAACATCTCGACAATCTTCAATTATTAAATGATATAAATGATTTTTGTGTTGTAGATTATGCTTTTTGGTGACTTCAGTCTGCCGCACATTGATTGGCACTAACTCACTGCACCTGGTGACTTAGCTAACGAGTTTTTACAAGCCATCAGCACTGCGTTTCTGGCGAAAAAAATTTACTTGAGTCTGAAAAAATTCTGGAAGATTATACTTCTTCTAAAATGTATTAAAAATATTTTAGAAAAGCAACATTGGTTTCGTGGTATGCATTAAAGAGAAAAATGTCAAACTACATTTTGATATAAAAATGGCTTCTTAACTCCAAGTAATGAATGAGTAATAATTGTGCAAACTTTATGTGACCAAAGGGAATCACCACCTTAAGGTGGTAGTACCACTAGCGGGATTTTCGACCTAATCATGGCATAAATGAAGCAAACATGACGAAACTAGTGGTGAAACACGTTTGGTTGGCAGGCTATCTTTGCATAAAATTTTGGTGTCTGAGAGTGCATAATTTGCTAGCTACCATCATGGCTTAGCGCATGCGCAAATAATCAAAATTTCATTTAAGCCTTGTATCCTAAGTTTGAATGTGTCATGTGAAAGAGCATAAAAAGAGCTTTAAAATGATGTGCATATCTCTTCTGTACGTGGTTTCTATCAAAAGTTACAAGCGGTTGAAGCTGAATAGCTGATATATAGCTGATATAGCTCAATTACGTTGACCGTTTGCACACATAATGTAAAGTGAAAACAGTATATCCGAAAATTAAATTTATTGCGTTTTAACGGTTCCTTTTGCGTTATTTATGTGCATTATTTAATAGAAAGCACTTTGCAGCTGCTTGAAAGCATACACTTCATATTGAAACGTCATCGTGCTTTGATCTTATTCTAGTGCGCCTTCGCGAACTGGCAAAACTGGAGCGTCGTGATGGAGCCCTTGCCTGCCGTAGCTGCTCCGCTCGATTTGAGGGAAACGAGCGATACAACATCGCCACTTGTAAGATTTGCCAGCAAGAAGAAGCGTCAAATGGTGTGCGGTGGCGCGGTAGAGCCCTAAGCTACCACATTGCCTGCCTGGATACGACTATCCTGATGAAGGCTGCTGTCCGTAGACGTTTAGTTCCCTTTTATTGTCCTATTCATGTCCCGGACAATGTAAGAAAAAGGTTGTCCGCCACTGCCCACTTTCTGCCACCACCAATGAAGGTGAAGAAACTGTAGTGGTAGTAGTAGATTTAATAGTACTGTATTTTCTTGTTTGTTTTATTTTTGACTAATATTGTTAGCATTAAAATATGCGTGGTTTTTGGGGGCAATTAAAATCTGGTGTTGTCTTCAGTTCTACTGATAGGTATTTATTTTAGCTTGCTCACAAACGCTAATGTAGCTCTAATTCCGCTCCAGTGTGCTCGGCCAATGAAGCGGAACTGAGGCTGGGCCCTGAATACAGCTCATAGCTGCTGTTCTTTTTTCCTTCTGGATTTATTTCTGATTAGGTATAGGTCTAGTTAGGTATTGGCTTAGGACTGGTCAGGTCTAAAGTTAGTTACTCAAGTCTAGACAGATGCATGGTAAATTCAGTTGTGAAGAGATAAGTACATTTAGCCACAGAAAAAGTGTTTACTCAACTGATAGGGATGTAATAGGTATGGCTCTTACAATGAAACGGACTGGAGACAGACTTTGAAGACAGGTGGTCGCTGGTGTTTTTCTACATACATCTTGGATATTCTTGCGGATTTAGCTTCAAGCTTTGTACTAAAGTTCCTGTGGATGTAGTGCAGGCTTTGTATTAAATTTTGTATGTAGCATAGGTTTGGTTTGAAGATCAGCACAAGTCTAGACTTATAGAATCATTCGTCATTAGTTAGGTACGATTTTACAACAACGAGTGATTACTCAACTCACCTTATAGTAGTGTTCTTTCAGTAACCGACTTTAGATTCAGTTTCGGTTTCTGTCGGTGATCCAAGATGGTTTCAGTTTCAGTTTAAATAATGCATAAATTGATGATAATTTATACTCCCACTTCAGAATATTAACGAAAAAGCTGCTTAAAATCCTTCAAATCCTGAAGTTTTGATGAAGACTGAAACTAGTTTCAGTCCGAGATTCAGGTTCTTACTCAATTAAGTTTCAGTTTCAGTCGGCCGACTAAAACAGCTTCATTTTCAGTCTTAGGTCTCCTAGTAAAATAGTTTCAGTTTTAGTGACTGAAACTGAAACCTGTGCAACCTAAAACTTAGTTTCAGCTTCAGTGCCTGAAACTTCACAAACTAATAAATGGGACTCGACCAATGAAGCGGGGCGGGAAGCTGTGCATTTAAGACAGCTGCTCCCTGCTGGTCTTTCTTCTATTACCTGCTTGTTTATTATTGCAGATTAGTCTTAAAATAAATTTCTAGTGTGTTTCGGATAGGTCAGATCTAAAGGTAGCTACAAGTACGTTTTGCAACAGAAAGAGTGCTTACTCAACCGATACCCTTGTGAAATTTAATGTTATCAAAAACAGTCAGTATTAGATAGATTATTGTTAGAATTTGAATTTAGTTCGTGTGGCCCATTTTGCCAGTATTCGTGAAGTTCCTGACTTAGTCACTGAAGGTATATGACGACAGTCGTATACTCAATAACGAAGCTTTCTAATCAGTCGTGTATGTAATAACGCAATTTACTTGTGCGTTATAGTTTTCTATCGAACGACCGACAATAACAATTGCCACCAAAAGACATTATAAATGACAAGAGCACTCGGAATCATTTAAACCTTGTGCAACCAATAACAAGTTCGAAACACTAATTCGCCAAAATTACTGGACAGCCCACAAATAGAATTAGCTGTGTCTGACAACCTTCCTTGATTATTCCTTCATTCATTACAGGTGATATACTCAGCTGGTTTCGGGATAGTCTAAAATAAAAAGAAACAGTTCTGATATAATTACAGTGATTTAAAGCAAAATAATAATTGCAAGTAGGTGTGACAGAATCAGCGTAAGCATTGTCCTGCACGCTTGTGCGCTTTACGCTTTTTTAGTAAATCGTACTTAGTAATTCGTACGCTAATATCCAATGTGTACGCTTACACATGCGCTTCCCATACGTGTATTTCTATAACAGCCATACGCTTAGTACACTGGTTGGACGAAGATTCCTGAGATCGTACGATCATGCGTCTGTGAACGATGCTAACGTCAAATTCTGAAAGGTCGTACGTCTTCGGTCGTACGATTGTTTCGCTCTTGAATCTGCGTCATTAAATACAGTCTACTTACAGAAACGTCGTCGTAGTTAATGTATATAACTAACGCGAATTGCAGAAACAGTCGCAGTACGTACAAGTTAGCTCGAGGAAAGTCACGTCCTACCTATAGCTCGCATTCAGGAAAGAGAGTACACCCCTTGTACTCAACAATTTGATAGACGCATAGGAAATTTCTAAAACCAAAGCAAACAATGAAAAATTACAGAATTTTTGTTTTTGATTTTCTCGTCACTCCTTCAGTCAAAATGGACCAAATTTTGCAAATATGTTTTGCATCAGCACACGCTCAGGCCGTTTTCTTGGTTTTTGGAAAAACGCAATATTAAGCAAGATATAAATTTTACAAATTTTCAAGACACGCTTAAAAACGGAAAACTCACTTTTACGAAAACCTAAAAAAACGGCCTGAGCGTATACGTAAACTAACCATATACTGAAAATTTCAAATGATTTCATAAAGGATTGAAGGAGATATTTAAGTTTAAAGCTTTTAATACATTTCCTATTGTGTAGACAGCAAGCCAGTCCCCGCAGCGTCGTAGATCAGCTCATCTGATGCAAAACATAATAAAGAACAATTATGCCAAATTTCAAAGCGATTGATTAAGTTTTTAGTTCACAGTATCTGTTCAAAGTCCACCCCGGTAGTGGTACTACCACCTTAAGGTGGTGATTCCTTTTGGGCATATATTGTTGTTTGGCGGCGTAAATCAAGATGAAATTTGATGAAACTTTCCGAAATAAATTTTTTTAGCGTTCTAACACCCTCCGCGCAATCCCGATTCAAAAATTCGAGATTTCCGGTCAGAGTGGTTTTTCCCCAATTTCAGAACGTGTGGCAGCTGCTATACAGTTATGACTATATTCATTCGAAAGATCTCATTGAGCTTCACATTTTTGCTTTTTGAAGCAAGTTTCTAGCTTTTCTCTACCGTGAGATATAGCCGATTTTCTTGTTTTGGCGTCGAAAACTTGTCAATTTTGCAGAAATCAAAGAATCCAAGATTTCTTGAACTACGCATGCCGTAAAATCAAATTGATCGATCTGAAGGCCTCATAGAGGCAAATTATCTGACGCATGATCGTATTCCAACTGCCATCCTGTAGGCTGCTATCATAAAAAATGTAGTTTTTGCAAAAACACGACCAATTTTTTTCCAAAGACTGTGGAGCATTCACCATGCAAGTTGGAGGGCTGCTACTGAACAAATGTGTTCTGCACAAATATACCCAGGGACGATGTTTTAGTTGCCCCGATTGCTGCTTTCTAGCTAAAGTAACCGCTTGACAAATTTGGAAAAAGTAGGCAAAATACAGGTTACGCACACATTTCAGCTTATTTCTGTATAACGAAGAGCGATTTCACAATAAATAAAAGATCGTAAATCGTCCCCAGCTATTTGATGGAGGTATCGAATGATATAACCGATGTCTCGCGAAAAAATTTACTTGGGTCTGCAAAAATTCTGGAAAATTATACTTCTTCTAAAATGTGTTAAAAATATCTTAGAAAAGCAACATTAGTTTCGTGGCATGCATTAAAAAGAGAAAATGTCAAGCTACATTTTGATATAAAAATGGCTTCTTAACTCCAAGTAATGAATGAGTAATAATGGTGCAAACTTTATGTGACCAAAGGGAATCACCACCTTAAGGTGGTGATTCCTTTTGGGCACATATTGTTATTTGGCGGCGTAAATCAAGATGAAATTTGATGAAACTTTCCGAAATAAGTTCTTTTAGCGTTCTAACACCCTCCGCGCAATCCCGATTCAGAAATTCGCGATTTCCTGCCAGAGTGGTTTTTCCCGATTTCTGAAAGTTTGGCAGCTGCTATACAGTTATGACTATATTCATTCGAAAGATCTCATTGAGCTTCACATTTTTGCTTTTTAAAGTAGTTGCTAGCTTTTTCCTACCGTGAGATATAGCCGATAGATTTTCTTGTTTTGGCGTCGAAAACTTGTCGTTTTTGCAGAAATCAAATTATCCAACATTTCGTGAACTACGCAAGCCGTAAAATCAAACTAAGGGCGTCGATCTGAAGGTCTCACAGGGACAAATTATCCGACGCATGATCGTCTTCCAACTGCTATCCTGTGGGCTGCTATCATAAAAAATGTAGTTTTCGCAAAAACACGACCAATTTTTTCCAAAGATTGTGGAGCATTCACCATGCAAGCTGGAGGGCTGGAGCTAGGAGCTGGAGGGCTACAGTTATGACTATATTCATTTGAAAGATCTCATTGAGCTTCACATTTTTGCTTTTTGAAGCAAGTTTCTAGCTTTTCTCTACCGTGAGATATAGCCGATGTTCTTGTTTTGGCGTCGAAAACTTGTCATTTTTGCAGAAATCAAATAATCCAACACTTTTTGAACTACGCAAGCCGTAAAATCAAACTAAGGGCGTCGATATGAAGGTCTCACAGGGACAAATTATCCGATGCATGGTCGTCGTCCAACTGCTATCCTGTAGGCTGCTATCATAAAAAATGTAGTTTTTGCAAAACACGACCAATTTTTTCCAAAGATTGTGGAGCATTCACGATGCAAGCTGGAGGGCTGCTACTTGCCTTAACACGTTCTGCACAAATATACCCAGGGACGATTTTTTAGTTTCCCTGATTGCTGCTTTCTAGCTAAAGTAATCGCTTGACAAATTTGGAAAAAGTAGGCAAAATACAGGTTACGCACACATTTCAGCTTGTTTCTCTACAACGAAGAGCGATTTCACAATAAATAAAAAATCGTCCCCAGCTATTTGATGGAGTTATCGAATGATATAACCGATGTCTCGCGAAAAAATTTACTTGAGTCTGCAAAAATTCTGGAAAATTATACTTCTTCTAAAACGTTTTAAAAATAGTTTTGTAAAGCAACGTTAGTTTCATGGCATGCATTAAAAAGAGAAAATGTCAAGCTACATTTTGATATAAAAATGGCTTCTTAACTCCAAGTAATGAATGAGTAATAATGGTGAAAGCTTTATGTGACCAAAGGGAATCACCACCTTAAGGTGCTGGTATCGCTTTGTGTAAATTCGACCCTAGAAGCTTCAATTCTTCATGAAAGTGGATGAAACTTTCCAAATACATTACTTTCGTGCTCTTTAACATTCTGGGACCAGTCCCGCATTTTTAGGTGTAAAGATAGGAAAGTTTTGGTTTTTGCCCTTATTCCTCCCAGAGCAATACGTAACTGAACGAAGTACA
>JASAND010030114.1:0-17003 GCA_030248195.1 Trissonchulus latispiculum | reverse complement strand
ATCCTGACCTTTATGCAACTAATTAAAGAAGTTTACCTGCTCAGACTAGATATATTCTATTTAAGGTGGTGATTCCCTTTGGTCACATAAAGTTTGCACCATGGACCAGGCATCGTGACTTTTTAGCTCTGCTGACCACATTTCTTTTTCGCTTTAATCGCTTTAATACTACACACCTGGTGTGATACTATATATTACTTGATGTTTGCTGGGAAAAGGAACCATAATGAACATATTTTCTTTCACAAAATTACAATGCTTAAGGTGCTGGTTTGGGTTCGCGTGGGCGTTTTTGGGCTTTAAAAGCGCAATTGTCGTTGAAATTTATTCAAATTTGGTACAATTACATCGTTTAGCCTATAAAACATTTTAGAAAAGTCGTGGTGGAACATTTGCGTTTTAGACAAATTAGATTAAATCCCCCATAACTTCCACTGCGGCCGCCCTATAGGCCAGACATAGTCAGTCAAATCCTCTCACCAAGACCTAACTTTGCTCTTGAGTCTTGAGAGTATTTTTTGATTCCTTAGAAATTTAGGAGATAACAGCGAAAATTGAATTTCGAGTTCCAAAACTGGCCATTTTTCAAAAAAAATCAAATATTGCAAGATTCGACAGCTTCAACAGCGCTGGTCCACCGATCAAGTGTTGTCTATATTTGTAGTCTTTAAGGACATGTTGTCCAAATGGAGATCTCTCTGCGGCATCTCTCTCTACAGCACAGCAACGAAAATGTGAAATTTTGAAAATCGCAACCAGATTGTTTTGAACACAGTTTTCCTCTTAACTCATACAATCAATTACAGCTTTGCACACGCATTTTTGAGACAATACAGACGGCTATTTTTCACGGTTTCGCGTTTTGTCATTCTGTTCAAGAGAAGTAAGCATCCAAAATTGAATATTTTGATAAAAATCAGACAAGATTTTACATTTCTCTCAAAATCTTGAGCTTACTTATTAATCATTGAACGATTTCAGAAACAAGCCTTCGGGAAGACGTTTCTCTTGAAGCCTGAACCGGTCGCTTTTCTTAAGCTTTGCCCCACTTCGAGAAATCCATGATCAAAAATTGTTTTCTTGTTATCGTTGTTGTGTTGCAACAAAAGTTGTTTAAATTTTATTGATATTTAAATAACAAGAATTAAAAGTTTGAAAGCCAATTTATTATAGGGACTTTTCTTTTATTATTGCAGGGGAGGAATGGGGGAAATTCCAATTCGAAATTCCGGACACCTGCCACTCATCTCAAAGAACTTCTCATCAAATTTTATTGAAAATCTAACTTTTGTGCTTTTATTGTTTTTCGCACTTTTTAAAACTACAAAAAACTTAAAAACACTAAATCTTTAGCTGAAGGGGCAACTTCTTATTCATTTTAGTGATGTTTTAAGTTTTTTCTAAAAAATTTTGCACCTAGGCGCTCATACATGTGTATTTTACTTCTGCTTGATTTCGACTCAGCGTTGCCAATACCAGCCTTTCTTAGAGCAATCATTAAGCATTACATTTTTAATTCCATTATATATACTCGTAAATTTAGATCATGTGTTTTGGCTTCTAATGTACATTTTTCCTGCCGCGCCTCAGCGCAGCAGGTCTCTTATGTTTGCTCTGCCATCCAGCTTCCAGGCATTTACGTGCAAAACATAAGAAATTACATGAATGCATGTAAAACAATGCTTTAAGATGGCAGAGCATGATTTGCACATAAGATTCTATTTTGAAATTCTTTATTAACGATGACTCAGAAAGTAAACAGGAATCAGAAATGGAACAAATTCAATCAGAATATTCCGGTTTCTTTTGAATTGACAGGGAAATTTCTCTGACTGCTTTTTGCAGACAGTGGCTTATCGTTTGCAGATTATGAGATCATGTTAAAGGGATAGCTTTAGATTTATACTTCCGTTGCACTTATTACTTACTTTATTGCAAAGTCTGCAATTCTCTTTCACTGCAACGAATACACGGGAAACGGTAAATTAAAAGAAGACGGTATCCAATAATTTTCCTTATTGCAGCAACCTCACCTTCAAGATTAGCATCCGCTGCGCAGCAGGCCTACAGTTTATAAAATTGTAACTCAGTAAACATTTAACATTTTGCATGCAATATTGCTTGTTTCTATGAATATTGAGTGTATCTTCTTACTTTGGAAAAGTAAAGGTTTTCAGACCTGACTTTTCGGGATTTTTGAAAATTCTAAAAGTCTGGAAGGTCCCACACCCCAGATCTCCCGACATTGAACATTTTCGGAAGACTTTAATTTAAGTAATTTCAATGAAATATCATTGGGTGCGAAGAGAAAAGCAATACATGTTGTTTCTTTCTCCGGAACAGACGAAAACAATGTACTACATATGGTATTAAATGCTACAAAAACACACGAAAACGTGTTTATACTGCAAAAAAGTAAATTTCCAGAGAACATACCAGCTTAATAGCAGCACACTAAAAAGCAAAGTGTGATTCTAAAACATCCTGGTTCTGGCTTTTTCCTACAGGGGGGGGGGTGGGGGGCCCCCCCAGAAATCCGTTCCCCCCCAGACTTGGGTCGCCCCCCCCAGAATCGCCCCCCCCCCAGGATTCGGGCCTTCCCCCCCCCAAGAACCCCCCCCTACCCTAAAGTGCCCGGAAAAATAGGGTTTTGAGGGCAAATTTTGAAAATTTTTTCCGGCTTCGCCGGATTTTTACCTATTTTTAAGCATTTTTTAGCTATTTTAAGCTTAAATTTAAGTTAAAAATAGTGAATATTTTAGCTCAGCAGCAAAAAATAGCTATTTTTAGACATTTTTCTAAAAATTTTTCTCCCCCCCCCCAGAAATCCGAGCCCCCCCCAGACCTGGGGGGCACCCCCCCAGACCTGGGGGGGACCCCCCCAGACTTCCCCCCCAGAAATTTTTGCCTAGGAAAAAGCCAGTGGTTCTAATATAGAATTAAAACTGGAAAGAAGAAAGAAGAAAATACTAGAAGAAAATTTGTTTTGAAATGCAGGCACTGGTGGACAAATTTGAAAGCGTGGACATGGACACTGAAAATGCTGTCCACTTCCAACTCTGTGTTAGAACGCTAAAAGAACTTATTTTGGAAAGTTTCATCAAATTTCATCTTGATTTACGCCGCCAAATAACAATATGTGCCCAGAAGGAATCACCACCTGAAGACGGCGCTTTTGGTGGCATCAACTTTGAACATATCGTACTTACTTGGCATAAAGAAGTGCGAAGTATATGACCAAAACAACGATGTATTACTTACACGTCATCAGAGGGTGAAAGAAGTTGGTGCCTTGACAATTCTCCGCTATCCACAGGACTATTACTGATAAAAGATTCTAGAACAAAACCAACAGAAGGAAAGAATAAATCTGACAATAGAAACAAAGTGTTGGTCATACGTAGTATTGATAAAACCAAACGTTATTTATACTTACGGTAGATAATGCTATCTAACCTTGAAAACTCTGTCAATCCAAAATATTCCACCGGTAGCTGTCAAAATGATTAATACTTTACAACAACGAATATTAAAAACATGTTGTAGCAGTTATCAATAAAGAAATAATTTACCGTTGTCATCACCAATAGTTTCGTTTACGTTGGTAGGCACTTCTCTAAAAATATTATACTATGGTGGTAAAAATATTAACCAACAACTTACTTTTCTTATTCTGACGTCCCCCCAAATCAAAAGCCTCAAAAAGTGGGGGGTCTTTTGGTAGCAAAAGGCCCTAGAAAAATCGCCCAGGAGGATAAGTTTTCAAAACTTTTCCAGCATCGCCGGAGATTTTGACCAATTTTTTTACTAAATCAAGTTTTTAATTCTAACCACAGTTTTTAATACAAAATCTGTTCATTTTTGCAGTAAGATTAATAAAAATTAATTTTTTCACGCGAATACTATGTATATATCAAAATAGCGCTAAAACATAAAAGATATTAGCATATTAAAATTTTTGAAAATATTTCGCCTCGGTCAATGTCTAACCTCCGATGCCCCTCCGAAGAAAGATTCAACAGAATAAGCCCAGGATCATTAATGCGTTGCTAACTAGGGATGTACCGGCGCCTGGCCGCGGCACAGACCCCGGCCTTGGTAGTTAGGTCCTGCCCCGGCCACTGAACCGGTGGTCAGGCTACGGCCGGGACCGGGGCCTGATCTCAGCTAATTTTCAGATGTGCTTACAGCTTTTCAACTTCCAACTTCACCAAAAAATAAAAAAAGTAAGAAGATAATTACTTGGCTCAGTAATATAGTGTTTGCACCGGATTTGCGTGACTAATTAAAATTTTTAGAAATTGAACTACTCTCTATTTTTCACACCTCGGCCCCGAGCCGGCCATAGTGAATCTATTAACAGGCGGTTAACAAGACTTTTAACAGGATTGCGCATTAACGAAATCAAAGTTCTTCTCTCAAGAGTTGCTTCTGTCGGCAATGCGTATAACTGTCGCCCCGAAAAAATCATTCAAAACTTTCAACGTTGCCAACTATTTTTCATAAATTTTCCCTATATTTAGTTCTAAAGCAACCCCAGGACATGACTTACTTCCCGAGGGTTCCCCAATCCCCATCCAAAACCCCACTCAAACTCAACACTGAAAATGCGACTAGAAATATTGCATGAGGTGTTTTAACAAAAGGAATGTCAATAAGTACTCTGAAACCGTTAATAATAAGACTAAATAATAAAGGAAAAATAATGCTGCAACACTACAGTTAGTCTGAAAAGTTAACTAAAACTGAAATTGAAAGCGATCCAATGTAAGGGAGAGAACGCACCTGGAAGAACCGTTATCAGGTTCTCGTTTGACCAGTTTAGCTTGTTCACTGCTCAGCTCCAACTCCTTAGCCATTAGATGGCGCAACTCTTGCTGACAGCTGTGCAATTCTGCAGGATCCGTTGCGGCTTCCACTCGCCTCTTGCAATCATCTTGCTGAACACAGTTCTTCCGCAGTTCATTAACAATTACCTGCAGACGTTCCTAAAATAAGACAACAGAACAACCTCACAGTCTATAACATGATGCAATAGCATACAAATGCAATAGCAATGACGAAACATTTCAAGAGACTAATCGAGAATCCAGGCACAGGAAGATTTTGAAAGCCTGGGAATCTTCAAATTTTAAAACATGTACAAACTTAAAGAATAATCTAATGGAATCCTAAAATATCTTCACTGCTTTACAGTACTTCTAAAGTCGCATATATAGTTCGAGATTTTAAACTCCGCAGACAGATAATATAAGACAGAGGCTTACTCTCCGTTTAGAATCATCAAACTCTATGCCAACATAGGTGCCCATGTCCAAAGGTGAAGCCTCAGAATTGGAGGGTGATTGAGCGCAGGAGGAGCTTCCTTCAGTGGACATTCCCGCAGAGGATGGTCTTTTCTTCATATGGCCCATCTCATCTCCATCTCCGTGTCGTAGTAGTCTAAAAACGCGTACACTCTGTGTATAGACGAATTTGCAGTAGGGACGAAGGTAGGTTATGGTTGCAGTAGTAGTTTGGTGGTGTGCAACTTTCGCTCATTCGTTAGGTAGGTAGGTACAGTAGTCATGAAAGAGAAGAAACCGACCGACATAAATAATATTAGAAGCTTGTACAAGACACAAGTCATGCGTAGCCTGGATAAATCATGAGCCAGAAGAAACACTTAAACATTAACAAGAATAAGGACTGCGGGATATCCAAGTCCAAGAATGGTTAGCAACAATGCTAATGCCAAAATACTGGCAAGCACTTGCAAAACACTTACATAATTTCTTTCAACTCATATTTTGAAAAACACAGAGACACATCACTAAAAGGGATCCCCCATGAGATTATGAGTCAATACACACGTAAATTCCTACTTATTTTGTCCTTTGACATATTGATAGCCAGAATCACGCACAACCTGACGAGCCAATGGGAAAAGCTCGTCTCTGCGCGTCAATAGAGCGGGTCGATGAAGACAGATTTGAGCAGCAGCTTCGTTGACACTCACTTCATGAAGTGTCAATGGTTTGTCAGCCTTCCGTTTCGTATCGAATCGACCGTATATGGCCGCGTAACGACGAAACTCTTCCAAACGTGTGGGAGCGTCAGCAGGCAGTGCAATAATTTCCTAAAAACGTTTCTTTTTAACAAAATTTTCACTATTTTAGGCTGAAAACTACTTAAAATTAGTCATTTTTAGAAATTTTTAGCAGTTTTTACACTAAAAAACGTAAAGATTCGCAAAATGGTTTTGAAAACATATGGGGGGCTATGAAGAATCCCCCGCTGAATTTTTGAATAAAAACAAGCCAAATTTACATACTCTCGTATTTTCGTATATAATTTTAACCAATTCAAAATCCTTGACTAGAATAAAGACGACAGTTAAAAATAACTTTCAATTTAAACAGCACTGCACAACAACAATCAGTGAAAACATACCAGCAATTCCTTGCTGACTTTCTTTTTATTTTGAACCATTTTCGGTTCGTAATCGGGAAGATTTTTTGCCTGTTCAGTTGCGCATTCTGCCAGTCTCTGTATCTGCGCATCAGACAGCACAGGAACGGGTGTCATACCGCCATATAAACCTTCCTAAAGTAAAAATGAAACTAAAAAGCACCCAGGGTAAACAGGCTGGTCGTGCTCACAATTATGCCTGTACCTTGTAAAAACATTACAGGTTCATATCGTCTTATAAAGTGATGGGCACTGGATATTTTTTCAATATCCGCCCATTTTGCGTTAACGGATATCCGGAATACTCTTATAACTTCACAAGGATAGGTTTACTTTACAGGGAGACAATTATTTTAAGAGTGACCCTGCCGTCCTTACAAGAAAGCTTTCCAACATTTCTTCTTTCTGCTACAGGTTTCAGCTAACATCAGGAGGCATGTACATAATAGAGCACCCTGGAGTTGAAGCTGTTCATTGTTGGCAACAATAATGATGCTTATGTACCTGGCTTACTTCTGGGCCAAAATTTATGGGGGGGGGGTTCGAAGAAGCCCCCCAATCGAAGGGGGGCATATTCTTTGACAAATTTTTAGGTTTTTGTGCGAAAATTGCTAAAAGTCGCTAAAAAATAACTTATTTTTGGTGTTTTTTAAGCTAAAATAGTGGAAAATTAGGTAAGAATCCGGCGAAGCCGGAAAATTTTTTGACAATTTAGGCTAAAAATGGTAAAAAATGGCAATTTTTGGGGTCATGGGGGGGAGGTCGGAATTTATGGGGGGGGCTTTTTATGGGGGGGACTCCTCGAATGGGAGGGGGAGGTCGCCGAATGGGGGGGCCCCCAGTAGAAGTAAGCCAGTGTACTTATGCAACAGAAACTATATATGGAAAATTCGAACGAGCTGCATACCTTACAGTGGATCACAATTGATAAAATTAATACAATTATACCAAGAGTGCATAATAGATAAGAGTGTGACAGCTGGCAAGCTCTCTGTTATCAGCTCAAGGTACATGCTCTGCACGCTAACGGCTGACCCCCCCCCACAAACGTGTACGGTACATTTCACGGAAAGAGTGCCAGTTGGAGAAGTTTTAACAATTGGAGAAATATCGCCAACTAATGGCGATTTTCGCCAAAGTTGCAGTAAAGTCCAAACGGAATTGGTGAAAAGCCATTGTAAAAACCTTTTTCCTGAATAATTTCATACTTTTTCGCCAATATTGGCGAAAAGTCCGGACTGACTGGGCAAATTTATTCTTCCAGTCAGTCCGCCCTTTTCGCCAATATTGGCTAAAAAGTATGAAATTATTCAGGAAAAAGGTTTTTACAATGGCTTTTCGCCAATTCTGTTTGGACTTTACTTCAACTTTGGCGAAAATCATCAATGTTGGCGATATTTCTCCAATTTTTAAAACTTCTCCAACTGGCACTCTTTCCGTGAAATGTACCGTACTTAGTTAACCCCCCACAAATGTGTACCCAGTACACGTTTCTGTACGCTCACTGGCCTTATCTTTACGTTTTAAAGCTCGAAAACACAACGCCTGCGTGCGTCCAATTTGTGTCTGCTTCGAGCTTTAGAACGCAAAGATAGCGTGCAAATTTCTTTGAAGTGAGCATACACGTTTGTGGGGATGTCAGCCGTTAGCGAACATAGCATGTACCTAGAACTGATAAGACCAGCTATTATGTTCTCTTGATTATACTTACAGCGTGTACGGCTTAACACAATATTACATGAAAGCCGTATTATATTATTTTTTGCGTTTCCTCATGCAAAACACGTCAAAATACCAATTTTTGGCTCCTTTTTGCAAAAAATCTCCCTCCCCCTCGAAACTCCCGCCCAGGAAGCCCCCCCTCCTCCGGGAAAAATCCTTAAAAATAATACCCTAAAAATACGTATATACCTCGCTGGGATCGCCTCTATCCGACAAAGGGCCAGGCCAGAAATAGCCATTTCCAGGGTCGCTTAGCTGAGCTGGCGAATCCGAGGTACGACCGGGCGTAGTGGGAGGAAAGTTGAGGCCCAGCGGGATCATGGGAGAGGATACAAGGGGAAGAGAGCTGGGCGGTGTCTGACTGCATACAGTACCAGACTGTAGCAGTGATCCAGATCCACTACTCAGGGTCGGATTAGGCAGCGTCCCGACGCTGCTATTCTTCTGCAACGCAGCAACATGGAAAGCCATGGTATTGGAACTGAACTCCTGCAATGCCAAAAAAAGAAACAAGACAAGACTAGTAAACACTGTACAGAGTGTTTACTGCGGTATTTCATATCACACAAAGGAGTCGGTACGTGTAAGCGCTCTAAAGTCCGACCAAAAATGTAGGGAGCTAAACCGTTTTGTTTAGACTGATTTAGCGGTACATTTTTGCTACAGCAATGTGTATATATATATATATATATTTTCTGAACCGCCATTGCATGAACTTTCCTTTTGGTAGATAAAGAAATTATAAAAAAATCAGAATTCATCAAAACGAGCCGATTTTTTAGGTTTTGAATGATCAGTAGACGCTAGGAACTGTTTGGCGGAAAATTAGCCCATGTCCCAAACATATTATATCGCAAATATCAGCTAATTTCGTCAAAAATTGCGATATTTGTTCAATCTTTTCTATTTTTAAAATCCTTTGATCTTTGCCGGTTTTTCAGGACCGCCTATGTGTCAGCTTTCATGTGATCTATGTGGTTTTTCAAAATTTGAAAGTCGGATTGTTTCGAGAAATACCACTTTTTGACCCAGAATATCCAGGGCTTTTTCTAGACGAAAAAAATGGGGTGGGGAAGTGGGGGGACGCCCCCCTACTAGTGGGGGAATCCAAAGTGGTCTAAAATTGGCAAAAATGCAGTAAAAATAGCCCTGTTTTATACACATACTGCTATAACTATGCTTAAAAGTACTCAAAAATTGAGTTTGAGTACCGACGGTTCGGCGACCAAAAAACCCTGATACTGCTACAACTAAGTTCGAAAGTGCTCAAACATCAAGCTTTAGTACCAAAATAGGCTATTTTTGATCTAAATTTCCGGCGAAGCCGGAAAACGTTTGAAAATTTTGACCAAAAACCATTAAAATTTGGCGTTTTCTGGGAACCTTATAATGAGTGGGGGGAGCCCAAAAAAGTGGAGGTGGGGCCGAGTGGGGGGGGGGTCGAGTGGGGAACCCAAAAAGTGCCCCCCACTAAAAAAGCCCAGCATTTTGGCAATGCGAATTTACCAAAAGTGAGTAAAATTAGCATAATCATAAAGTTTAATCTGAGCTGAATCCAACGACAAAGTTTTCGTGGCTACGGCCTACATTACGCCCGTAATAAATTTTTAAACAATTTCACTATTTCTGCTGATTTTTGACAAGTTTTCCAATGTCGTAAGTACTAATTTGCCGTGACCAGTGTAAAATAGCCAAAAACCAGCTAAAAAGAGAAATTGTTTAAAAATTCGCTACGAGGGCAATATAAGTCGGCAATAAAAGGAACCGCATCAGACCTGCTGATTTAGTCGATTTAAGTTAAAGTAAAAGTTCACAGCAACAAGTAAAGGAAACTAGGTATATAATGCCGCAAGTCAAGAGCTTTCCATCGATATGCAGCTCAAGTTCCGATATTGGTTCAGTCTCCAACTTCAGTTGAAGTCACTAGCGTAGATACGGGGGGGCGGGGGGGGGGGCGGGAAACCCGTGAATGGTTTTGACCCCTGAAAAAAAAATTGGACAAAAGAAAAATTTTAAGCCCGCGCGGAGCGCGGGCGTTTAAATTTATCATAAACACAAAGAAATTGTATTAAAATACCCCCAAAATTAGTGCATTTGAACTTCATTGAAAATTTATCGCGCCTTCGGCGCGACTTCATTATTAGCATATACTGTATATAATTAAACCTTTACTTGTTTGCTTTACTTTACTTTGCTTTGCTAGCTTTTTAGTTTCATAAACTGCATTATTTCAAACATCATTGTTTTAAATGGTGGATATATACATACTTATACTGCATATGTGTTGCTTGGAATACCCTGTACATAATGGGAGCATCCAGTTTTCGTACGTTACTATATAAAAGTGGAAAATATATAGCAAATTAAACTACAAAATTTGCTTTGGGAATTGATAATATAGAATGCAAAGAATTCTATGTTTAAATAGCGTTTTAGTGGTGAAATTAAAAAATTTTCTCAACTTCTGGGGGGCTCCGCCCCCCAGACCCGCCTTTTCGGTTTTAGCATGCCGCTTTCGACTACAATCTATTCAAGCTAAGAACCTTAGAAATTTTGTGCTTAGTGTTCATACAAATGTTGAGCAAAAAATAAAAAATTTTACCCCCCCCCCCCCCGGACTTCGGTCCAAATCGCCCCCCCCCTGAAAATTTTTTGTATCTACGCTACTGGTTGAAGTCTAATCTTTTTTAGAAGGAACTCCCTTAATAATGAGGTGTATCAAGACTCAAACAAAAAGCTAATTATTACGAACTTGGAGTGCTTTCTGAAGTCTCCTGACGTGTAACGGTTTGCTAGCCATTCCAACCAGGGCCATGATCTCAAGAAATTCCTCCTCTCCAGCCTCAAGAAGTTGTACCACATCGTCCCCACCTAAATAAAAAATCCAGCAAACGAATAAAAACGTAAGCATTTATGTAAGCTGGCTTAAGACGAAACGGTTTTAACTCCAGCTTCCATGGCGCTCAGCCATCCAGATTCCCCGCACTGGGGACTTCTAAATTACAATAAAAATCTAAAAGAAGTTTGTGTGGACCTAAAATTTCAACTTCTGGCGTTTTGCCGCGTGGGGAATTGCACATATCGCATGCATTTCGAAATGAAGGATTGTCTAGCGTTAGGGCACTATCTGCGTTAGGGCACTCTCATGATAGTCCAATTCTGTTTAATGAAGACATTGTAAATTAAAGACAGTTTGCGTTAGGGCACCCTTGAATTGTCAAACACTTCTTCATTGTGCATACAAAACTTACACGGTTTTGATTTAGCAAGTTTTTGGGTTTCAAATTATGAAAATAATGAAACGAGAAATTTCTAAAGAACAAGATTATTAACAGTATTTATAAAAACCAAGTAAATTGCGAATTATTTCAAACTACACATTTTTAGTTAGAACATTAAAAACTGGAAAATAGTTTTATTTTTATGGCCAAAATGGCCCAGGTAACTTTTGTATCGTTTACTTCATTCTTTAAATACATTTTAGTACAGATGCCCCCAATTTAACTATTTCCCTCCCAAACGAGTTCGGGGGAAATAGTTAGAGAGGGTCTCTTGCGCTTCTCCCCCCAGCCCTAACTTTTGTTTCTTTTACCAATAACTTTGAAATTTGGTGTGGGTGCATACTAGAGGCTGATGAAATCAAAAATTTTAAAGTTTTTAAAAAAATTTTAAAAAGTTTATAATTTTAGTTTGGTAAGGGGGGACCAAGGGGAACCAAAAAATTTTTTGAAAAACATTTTGCTGAAAACTTGCATACAGAGGTTTTCTGGGGCGCTGAGGGGTCTTATCTGGATTACCCTCCCCAGTACTCAAAATCCTTAAAACTTGACCAAATGAGCTAAAATTTGGTGTGTGTGTGTGTGTGTGTGTGTGTGTGTGTGTGTGTGTGTGTGTGTGTGTGTGTGTGTGTGTGTGTGTGTGTGTGTGTGTGTGTGTGTGTGTGTGTGTGTGTGTGTGTGTTTTCGACCACACTGAGTTCAAATATCGCAAAATTTTTCGATTTCGCGAAATTAGAAATTTTTCGATTTCTAAGGGGGGTCCAAGGGAAACCGAAAACTTTTTTGTCTTCGATTTTGCTGAAAAGATGTATGTATATATATAGGGGTTTTCGGGGTCGTAGAACACGAATCCGAAGTCCGTTTTTCGACTCAGCTTTCCGTTCGCTCAGTATAAGCTTACATCTTAAGCTTAAATCTTTAGCTTATACTGAGCTAACGGATAGCTGAATCGAAAAACGGACTTCAGGTTCGTGTTCTACGACCCCGAACACCCCTATATACATCTTTTCAGCAAAATCGAAAATAAAAAACTTTTCGGTTTCCCTTGGTCCCCCCTTAGAAATCGAAAAATTTCGAATTTCGCGAAATCGAAAAATTTTGCGATATTTGTACTCACCCACACCAAATTTCAAAGTTATTGGTCAAAAAAAAATCAAAAGTTAGGGCTGGGGGGGGAAAGCGCAAGAGACCCGTTAGAGATCCGAAAATTAAAGTCTTTTATTCTCTAACATGGATTTAACTTTAAGTTAACAAATTTTTGTTGAGTTTAATTTTTTAATTGAATGAATCCTAACTAACTTAGCTTTGCTAATTTGATATTTAATCATTCAAATTTTGTAATTCAAACATAATAATAAATTGATGTTTAATTTCGCTGTGTTAGGGAAAATGAGTACGCACTTTACGAATACGCACCTCACATTTAAATTCGCAACATTGCGTTCCTTACATAACTAGCAAGAGTGCATACTAGTGCCCTAACGCTAGGGAGCCCTAACGCAATAGTACCCTAACGCAGAACAATAAATGAGATAAAATTAACAGGGGTGCCCTAACGGGAAATAACGAAATGAAGTTGAACACAATGTGCTCGGGGCGTATCCAGGGGGGTGGTCCAGGGGGTCCGGACCCACCCCTTTTCGGAAGGTTTTTTAAATTCCGGCTGTTTTTGGCCCAAATTTGACCATTTTTGTAAAAAAAATTATTTGCGGACCTTCCCTTTTTCGGATTGGACCCCCTCCTTTTCAAAATCCTGGATATATACTCCCCTGATAAGCTCGACATCATTTTTATCACACATGAAAACTTGCTACGTACATACGTAACTGTCTCTGCTATGCCGCTCTCCAAAGTTGGCTATTTTTGTCTTGAAAAGTCATATGTTGTCCGTCTGAAGTCGACCCACTATTCCGAAAAATTATCAGCATAAAAAGTACAACATATAAAATTTGTTCATAAACTGGTTATCCCAGACATCAAAAAAACATGACGGGAGCAACACTTTATTCACATATCGAAATGTGCACAAAAACCGATATTTATATACATTTGTGTGCCCCACTCATCGTCTAAACGCAGTATCTCCCCATACACAGAAGAACATATATCGGCATGGGCAGGAATATACATGCACATACCATATACGTATATATATATATATATATATGTTATTAATATTCGTTTCGTTTTCGTATATATAAAGGTCCGCACCCTGAACGCATATACACAAACATAGAACTTTGCAGCGAACACGCAATAAATGTGTCGAGATGTGTGGCTATCTGATCACCTTCTGGAAAAAATATTTCTTCTCCTCTGAATTTCTCTGTGAGTCAGGGTTGGGTTAATTTTTTGAATTGCTAATTGCTATTGAAATATCGGCTGCTATTTGTTAAGGCTGCTCACATACGTAATATATACGTAGATATAAGAGGGTGTATTTTACCGGGGAGGGGCGGGGTCAAACCCCGCAATTGACCTTCCCCCGAATTTTTGGGAGCCCAAATTATTGCCAAAAATAGCAAAATTTTCAAACGTTTTCCAGCTCGCCAGAGACTTTTTCGTAACAATGGCTATTCTTAGCTTAAGGTACTCGTTTCTTTCGGGTATTTTTAACTCATACGGCTTTAATCTTCTACGTAAATGGCTAATACGTACGAAATAACTTATTTCCGTGCTGTTTAACATTCTCGGACTAGTCCCGTAGTTTTAGGCCAAAAGATAAGAAAGTTTTGGTTTTTGGCCTTAGGCTCCCAGTAAGTAGACAAGACACGGGATTGGTTGTGATGGCTGGAAAGAGGACACGAAAATGAACATTTTTGCTCTTACAACCTTTGCGCTATCTCCAGTGGTTAAGTCAGTATAAGCAAAAAACTGTTTTGAGGGTCAAAAAATGGCCATTTTTGAGGAAATCAGTTTTTTCAAAATTACTGCCATACGTTAAGGACAAAGTTGGCTTATTTATATTCAATCGATACATCGTCCAAATGCACATTTTATGAATGCCTATTAGCCTGGCTTTATTGCTTTAAGCTAGAAATTTGGCCGAAAAACCATTTTGGCAAAACTGCGACTATTTTGTTTCGAACATCGATTTCTCAAAAACTACTCGACGGATTCCGGAGATTTTTGGCAGAATCGAAATTCGCTCTTCTGCGGAGGGACGTTTTTCTTGGTTTGGGCTAAAACGTACCGAGTAGCAAGAAAACTCAATGCGAAGTTGGGAAATTTCGTGTTACCCTGCATTAGGCCGATTTTCTCGAACGTTAAGACCTGCTGAGCCAAATCCAAAAAAAACGTCCCTCGGCCCATATGTCCTTCATATTGTGGCACAAAACTTTAGGCCGATTCTTCACTTTTGAGAAATCGATGTTCAAAAATTTTTGGTCTATATTCATCCTGTTAGATGTCAGCATGTCAGAAAATTTCTGCTATTTTTTGATAATTTTACCAGTTTCGTAGGCTCGTGTGAATGTACACATAATAAGCTTTAAAACGACTTTAAAGCTCTTTTCAACTCCCAAAATTGCGAAAGTTATAACGTTTTAAATAAATCACCACAAAAGCACTGCACAAAAGGATGCCACCACCTTAAATCTTGGCATTTTGGAGAACTGATTGCTTTTCTATGTGCAAAATACGTCAAAAAATACCAATTTTTGGCTTATTTTTACAAAAACTCGTCCGCCCCCGAAAATTTCTTCTTCCCTCGGGCCCGGGCACCCTCCCCCCGGGAAGGCCCCCCCAATATCCCTAAAAATACCCTGGGGATACTACATACGTATTTGAGTGCATTGCGCATATATACGTATACATAAACCAAAACTTACATATATATAATTTTTGTATATATATATATACTTTTTTAGGAAAACAGCGTAACTCTCTAATGGGAAATGTGTAAAAATATATATACATGTGCATAATGTACGACGCATATACATATGCATTATACATGTAAATATATACAATTTGGAACTCATACAACCCCGCAACGCATTCTCGTTTAGCCGTGTCGCTTACGTATGCACAGGCATCAAACGAAGGAAGACTACTGTTACAGCCCAGCTTTGCTATCAGTAAGCCGGAAAAAGTATACACACACAGCAGAAACTGGTTGCAAAATTTTTTCAACTGCAGCCCACGACTGCGTACCTAGAAAGTTTTTAAGGTGCAAATATTTCAGAACCAGGCAAGCCCAAACAATCTTGCCTTGCCACAGAAAAATGTTCAAGTTTGCATCGATGGCGTAAGGTTTTCAGTTGTATACTAAACTCCTCAAAACTGGCACATACATACGTATATAAATGGATATGAAACTGGAACCAGACTTTAGTCCCATGTCCTCAGTGGATAGACTCAGGACAGAGATATATACAATTAATTATCCATAATTAAATTACGCATATACGTACGTAGTGCCTCCTTTTAATAAATCGTTTAATTAACTTACTCCAAATCCTACCTTGAGAAATAAATATGTCAAAGTATTGGAGAAGATTAGCCCGCTGAAGCATTTTTCGGCGTTTTTGGTCGGGGGGCATGTATAGTAAATCGACTACGCTCAGTTTCAATGGGCATATCGCCGAAATCGACGGAAGTGACCACTGGTCACTAGTTAGCCTATGGGGCCTATTGACTACTGGTCCAAACGGCCTAAAACAGGGCCACTTTCGGAGTTTTGGTCGGGCGGCGGATATGGTAAAAAATCGACTACGCTCAGTTTCAGTGGGCATATTTCCGAAACGTCGACGGAAGTTACCAGTGGTCACTACGTCCAAGGAATCCGGTTGACCACTGGTAGGCAACTTCGGCCTGTGCTTTTTTCGGCGTTTTGATTGAGCAAAGGTGGGAAATCGACTTCGCTCGTTTCAGTGGGCATATTTCCGAAACCGGCGGAGGACAGTGACCGGGGGGGGGGGGGGGGGGGGGTAGTGGTCACTACGTCCAAGGAGTCCTATTGATCACTGGTCGAAACGGCATAAAACAGCGTTTTTCAGCGTTTTGGTCGGGGGCATATATAGTAAATCGACTACGCTCGTTTCAATGAGCATATTGCCGACACCGATGGAAGTGACCAGTGGTCACTACGGCCTAGGGGACCTATTGACCACTGGTCAAACGGCCTAAAACAGCGTTTTTCAGCGTTTTGGTCGGTGGCATATATAGTAAATCGACTACGCTCGTTTCAATGAGCATCCGAAACCGACGGAAGTGACCACTGGTCACTACGGCCAAGGAGTCCTATTGACCACTGGTCAAACGGCCTAAAACTGCTTTTTTCGGCGTTTTGATTGGGAGCAAATATAGTAAATCGACTACGCTCGTTTCAATGAGCATATTGCCGAAACGGACGGAAGTGACCACTGGCCACTACGGCCAAGCAGCCCTATTGACCACTGGTCAAACGGCCTAAAACAGCTTTTTTCGGCCATATGGCGGTATCCATAGTAAACTGCGCCGCAGACGCAAAAGTTTTAATACGCAATCAAGATAGAATGGTGCCGAGGCGCCAAAGATTAAAAAACATGAGCGCCAAAGGTGCAAAATATT
>JASAND010030113.1:0-14249 GCA_030248195.1 Trissonchulus latispiculum | reverse complement strand
AAACCCCTACCTAAATTAAACCCCTACCTAAATTAAAACCCCTACCTAAAAACCCCTACCTAAACCAGCACAGCACCCATCGTGCTGTGCTGGTTCCACTTTGCCATCTGGAGGGTCAGGTCGGTGGGAGGTCATGGGGTCAAAAATGAAATTTTCCAAAAGTGGTAAAATTTGGTATCAAATGAAAGCCCTCAGCGACCTGAGAAACTTTTGTCATAGAACTGCATGCTCAAAGTGGCTGTAGAGTGCTGTGGTGGGGTGGGGTGGGGACTTAGGCGATTTTCTGTCAAAAATAAAATTTTCCAAAAGTGGTCAAATTTGGTATCAAATGAAAGCCCTCAGCGAGCTGAGAAATTTTTGTCATAGAACTGCATGCTCAAAGTGGCTGTAGAGTGCTGTGGTGGGGTGGGGACTTAGGCGATTTTCGGTCAAAAAGTGGTCAAATTTAGTACCAAATGAAAGCCCTGAGCGAGCTGAGCAACTTTTGTCATAGAACTGCATGCTCAAAGTGGTTGTGGAGTGCTGTGGTTGGCTTGCTTGCTACCGTTGAAAGATATCTATATATACATAGCTTCAGGAGCATATATATATACATACAGGCGCGTAGCCAGGGGGGGGGGCGAGGGGGGCATGCCCCCCAAAATCGAAGGCGAAAGAGAAAATTTTAACACCAAATAGGAATTCTGATAAATATTTCCAAAAAATTTCGCCTGCGGCGCTAATTTTACACGAAAATACCTCAAAAGTAGCAGCTTGCACTTGAAACCGCCCTTCGCAGGTTCCGTTTCAGCACTAATTTCTGAAAAATTTTGGCTTGCCCCCCTCCGAAATTTTTTTCTGGCTACGCTAGTGTATATATACATATATAAAACTGGCATTTTTTTAGGGTGTTGAAAGTGGGGGGGGGGCTTCGCCCCCCCCCCCAGGGAGGGGGAAGTGGGGGGGGGCGAACCAAAGGTATAAAATGCCAAAATTTTTAGCGAAAAATTAGCATTTTTAAGGTAAAAACGCAAAAAAATCGCTGTTTTTAAGCTTAAAATGAGCTTATAAGTCCATAATCCTGATAATCCTGATGTTTCCTGAAACACTGTGGCACACCTAATATTTCGCGATACGCTGTGGTACACGGTACACCTAATGCATTCTCGAAACACTTTCACATACACACGCAGAATGCGTTCCCACTTGGCTGTGAGTCAGAGCGCCTCATGGCGTACCGTATTGAGCATATGCACACTATAATGACTGATCAACAAGCTATGTGAAGGATAATTTGTAATGAAAAGCTTTATGCAGTATGTATTTATATAAAAAAGTAAAATATGTCTGCAAATTATTCGTATTATGACATACGCCAATATGAGCCTCGTTGTAGGATAGGCTCATAAGTTAAGCGCTGCAACTTGTTTTCCTTAATTTACAACCTCCCTACGAAACTCATATGTATTTTACAGGTTAGTTTTTGCTTATGTACAACCTGCCTACGAAGACTCATATGTATTTTACATGCGACGAAGGAGCACTTTTTTGTTCTTGTATATGTACGTAAATAGTGTGATATTAACGATATGTACTCTAAGTCGCATGTTAACTTACTCGGCGCAAGCTCCCTGGGCCCGGCTCTGAACAATGCCTATTTTACACTTGATCAAATTTTGTTCGTTGGCATCGAATTAAATGCGTATATACACAACATCATTTCCAAGGCGTCAATATGAGCCCGAGAAAGGGAGCTGCTCATATTACACGTTTTAAATCTTGTCTTTTCTCGAATTGAATGCTGTCCCTCTGGCTCATATTGTATATATTTTTTATGCGACTGCAAGGAGCATTTTTCCTACTTGTATATATACATATACGCCAATGGGGCTAGGATAAGGCTACCCATCCCAACCTCCCCACATCACACCTATGCCTCTCCCTATGCCTGGCATCTTTTTAGGGCTTTGAAAGTGGGGGCGCCTAGGGAGGGGGAAGTAGGAGGGGGGGGGGGCTTCCGAAAAGTGGGGGGAGCGAGTCCAAGGTATATAAAACATATATATATAGTTTCACCAAGGGAGGGTTGGGCACTCCGCCCAAAATTTTCGACCAACTTTGGCGCCCCCCCCCCCCCCAAAATTTAGGACATCCCACTCCCCCACCTTTCGGCTACCCCCACCCCCCCCCCCCGGAACTATCTGGAGACAAAAAAGTTCAAAATGGTCATTTTTTGAAAAAATTTTCTCAAATTTTTAATCGCTTTAAAACCATGTATATATAAACGCCTAAAACTGTCAAAACAAGTTTTGTTTTCACGGATAAAGCGTTAAAATACAGAAAATTTTGCTTTTTAGGACATATTTTGGAATTTTTGAGGTCCCAATTTTGGGGGTGGGTTCGGGTGAGGGGTGACCCCACCCCCCATCACCATAGGTGTACCTGGGGGGGGGGGAACTACCCCCCCTTCCCCCTATCCCCTTCATAGGGCAAAAATGAAGAAATATTTTTCATTTGGGGGAGGAACGCTTCAAATTTACCTTAAATTTTTTGACCAAAAATTCCCAAATGGAAAAGTGCCGACCCCACCCCTCGAAATTTTGGAGGCAGGCATGCCCACCCCATTTCGAAAATGGCCAAATCCCAGACCCCCCCTCACCTACCCAAATTTACCGAAACTGTGGTATAAAATACCAATTCGAAAATTTGCATTTTTAGGTAAAAACTAGGAGGGTCCGATTTTTTCATATGCGGATTCCGGTATTCACGTAACGATATCCGGATTCCGGTCGTCAAACTCAACAAAGAAAATTTGTTGATTTACACTTAAAATTTCAATTTTTCGCGCGACTCTTCATAAAACCAAACTACAACCTAACCTAGGTTTTGAAATATTTTAGCCCAAATTCTTGAAAATTATTTTTAAAATTGTAAAATATATATATTTGGAAAAATTTCGCAAATTTTCAATATATACGTACTTTAATTAAAATGTAAATCGATATCCGGATATCATAGTTTCCTTAGGGGGGGGGGGGGTTATCTATCCTCCCCCAAAATTTCACCCCTAATCCCCATCTTTTTACTCCCCCCCAACTTTTGGCTACCCCCCTTAACCCCCCCAACGATTTCTTTGACCTCAAAAATTATTACTAATTAAGCTAGAAAATGGTCATTTTTTGAAAACTTCTAAAATTCTACTAAAAATTTTTAAACGGTGCAGAAACGCCTAAAAAGTTAAAAACAAGCCTTATTTTGATGAAAAAAGGGCTAAATTACAGGAAATTTTGGAATTTTTGGCATTTTTCATTTTTTAGGTCCGAATTCTGGGGTGGGTTGAGGGGGGGTACCCCATCACATTTCGAGGTCGGCCAAGATTTCCCCCAACCCAATTAGGAAAACTAGCCGGCCGACCCCCGATATTATCCGGATGAAATTCCCGTCCGGCCCAAAAACCAAAAAACACATATTACACTTCGACATAATTGAGCAAAAATGAACGAAAATATTTTGAAATTTGTAGTTGAAAATAACGTCAAAAACTTAATTTTTCGGTAAAAGGGGTAAAGGGGAAAGTTTACCAAATTTGCTACTCCCCCCCATATTTACCAAATTTGGGTGGGGGGTAAACTTCGAAATTTTTAATCGACCCCCAAATGTGATGGGGTACCCCCCCCCTGTGAGCCCCCCCCCCCACGGAGAGGCCAGACCCCCCTCCCCCCCTACCCGGCCTCAACTACTCCCCCCCCCAAGCCGAGCTCAAACCCCCCTCCCCTCCTAAAATTGGGTCCAAACCAAATAAAAAATGCAAAATTTTTGAAAATTTTTTGCAATTTCTGAAAATTTTTGAAAAAATTCAAAATAATGGCTATAAATTACATACTTAGGTGTGGCTGGCGAAAAAAGTGGGGGCGGGGGTTCAGAAAAAAGTAGGGAGGGGGTTTGGCGAAAAAAGGGGGAGGGGGGGTCGCGAGAAGTCGATTTGGGGGGAGGGGTAAGAAAAATTTTCTAGGTGGTGGGTCGGCAAAAAATTTCGAAAAAAGTCGGTTTTTTGTTAAAAATTGAAAAACTTTCTCAATTTACAGCTATTTTTAACGATTTTTAGCTTAAATAAGCCAATTCTAGCAATTTTTCGCTAATTTTTGGAATTTTGGAAAAATTTTGAATTTTTAGCTAAAAAATTTCAAAAATTTAGGTAGGGGTTTGAAAATTTTTAGGGGGGAGGAGGGGTCTGAAAAATAGATTTGGGGGGAGGGGTAGGAAAAAATTTGGGGGGGGTTGGCGACCCCTCCATTTGGGGGTCGACCAACAAATTTCCGAAGTTTACCCCCCCCCCCCAAAATTTCCGGTGAAACTATGGCTGGGAGGGCATGCTGGCATTTTTTAGTGAAGACTTTTTCGGAGCCCCCCCCCCTACTTTCACCCCCCCCCCCACTTTTCGGCAAGCCCTCCCCAAAAGTGCCGAAAAATTAAGTTTTTGAGGTCAACTCAAATTTTCAAAATTTTTCGGAATTTTTAGCTAAATTATGGACTTGAAGCTTAAGCTTAAATATAGTGATTTTTTGTGTTTTTACTAGTGATGGGCACTGGATATCCGGGTAATTTTCATATCCGGATAATATCCGATTGGAGACAAGTATCCGGATATCCGGCATAGTTTCCCTAGAACTTTGGGTCTGGGGGGGGGGGTAAATCTTGGCCGACCTCCGAAATGTGATGGGGGTACCCCCCCCTCCAACCCACCCCCAGAATTCGGACCTCAAAAATTCGAAAAATGGCCAAAAAATTCCAAAATTTCCTGTAATTTAGCCCTTTTTTCATCAAAATAAGGCTTGTTTTTAACTTTTTAGGCGTTTCTGCACCGTTTAAAAGCGATTTTTGGTCAAAATTTTAGAAAGTTTTCAAAAAATGACCATTTTTCGGCCAAATTTAGCTAACTTTTTGAGTCCAGAAATCGTTGGGGGGGTTAGGGGGGTAGCCAAAAGTTGGGGGAGGGGAAGTCAAAAAGCCTGAGTGTGGGGTAAAGTTGGTCGACAATTTTGGGGGAGGATAGAATAAACCCCCCCCCCCTAAGGAAACTATGATATCCGGATATCCGTTTACATTTTAGACAAAGTACGTATATATTGAAAATTTGCGAAATTTTAACAAATATATATATTTTAAAATTTTAAAAATAATTTTCAAAAATTTTGGCTAAAATATTTTAAAACCTAGGTTAGGTTGTAGTTTGGTTTTATGATAGAAGTTTACAGGGCAGCGAAAAATTGAAATTTTAAGTGTAAATCAACAAATTTTCTCTTGTTTGAGTTTTGAATAGGCGGATAACCGGATATCCGGATATTCGTTAACGTGAAATACACGGATATCCGCATATGAAAAAATCCGGTACCCATCACTAGTTTTTACCTAAAAATGCAAATTTTTCGCAAAAAATTTTGGTATTTTATACCACAGTTTCACCGGTAATTTTGGTTGGGGGAGGGGTAAGCTCTGAAAATTTGGTGGTCGGCCCACGAAATGTGATGGGCATAGCCTATGCCGCATAGGTGTACCTTGAGAAATCGTTGGGGGAGGGGGTAGCCGAAATTAGGGTGGGTGGGGTCAGCCGTTTTGAGGTGGGTGGGGTCCGGAAAAATCGAATGTGGGGGAGGGGGGTAAAAATTTTTTGGTCAAAAATTTAGAAAAAATTCGCAAATTTGATAAAAAAAGCGTTATTTTCAACTAAAAATGAAAAATATTTCTTCATTTTTGCTCATTTATTCGAAAAACTTGGATTTTTTGCAAAAATTCCGAATTTTTCCAAAAAATTTCGAATTTTTACTAAGTTTGAGGCAAAATTTTCAAAATTTTGAAGGTGGGGTCTGGCAAATTTGGGTAGGTGGGGTCTGGGATTTGGCCATTTGGGGGTGGGGCTGCCTCCAAAATTTCGAGGGTGGGGTCGGCACTTTTCCATTTGGGGGGAGGGGTTCCTCCCCCCCCCCAGGTACACCTATGGTGATGGGGGGTGGGGTACCCCCACCCGAACCCACCCCCAAAATTGGGACCTCAAAAATTCCAAAATATGTCCTAAAAAGCAAAATTTTCTGTATTTTAACGCTTTATCCGTGAAAACAAAACTTGTTTTGACAGTTTTAGGCGTTTATATATACATGGTTTTAAAGCGATTAAAAATTTGAGAAAATTTTTTCAAAAAATGACCATTTTGAACTTTTTTGTCTCCAAAAAGTGCCGGGGGGGGGTGGGGGTAGCCGAAAGGTGGGGGAGTGGATGTCCTAAATTTTGGGGGGGGGGCGCCAAAGTTGGTCGAAAATTTTGGGCGGAGTGCCCAACCCTCCCTTGGTGAAACTATATATATATGTTTTATATACCTTGGACCCGCCCCCCCCACTTTTCGCACCCCCCCCCCCCCCCTCCTACTTCCCCCTCCCTAGGCGCCCCCACTTTCAAAGCCCTAAAAAGATGCCAGGCATAGGAGAGGCATAGGTGTGATGTGGGGAGGTTGGGATGGGTAGCCTTATCCTAGCCCCATTGGCGTATATGTATATATACAAGTAGGAAAAATGCTCCTTGCAGTCGCATAAAAAATATATACAATATGAGCCAGAGGGACAGCATTCAATTCGAGAAAAGACAAGATTTAAAACGTGTAATATGAGCAGCTCCCTTTCTCGGGCTCATATTGACGCCTTGGAAATGATGTTGTGTATATACGCATTTAATTCGATGCCAACGAACAAAATTTGATCAAGTGTAAAATAGGCATTGTTCAGAGCCGGGCCCTGGGAGCTTGCGCCGAGTAAGTTAACATGCGACTTAGAGTACATATCGTTAATATCACACTATTTACGTACATATACAAGAACAAAAAGTGCTCCTTCGTCGCATGTAAAATACATATGAGTCTTCGTAGGCAGGTTGTACATAAGCAAAAACTAACCTGTAAAATACATATGAGTTCCGTAGGGAGGTTGTAAATTAAGGAAAACAAGTTGCAACCGCTTAACTTATGAGCCTATCCTACAACGAGGCTCATATTGGCGTATGTCATAATACGAATAATTTGCAGACATATTTTACTTTTATATAAATACATACTGCATAAAGCTTTTCATTACAAATTATCCTTCACATAGCTTGTTGATCAGTCATTATAGTGTGCATATGCTCAATACGGTACGCCATGAGGCGCTCTGACTCACAGCCAAGTGGGAACGCATTCTGCGTGTGTATGTGAAAGTGTTTCGAGAATGCATTAGGTGTACCGTGTACCACAGCGTATCGCGAAATATTAGGTGTGCCACAGTGTTTCAGGAAACATCAGGATTATCAGGATTATGGACTTATAAGCTCATTTTAAGCTTAAAAACAGCGATTTTTTTGCGTTTTTACCTTAAAAATGCTAATTTTTCGCTAAAAATTTTGGCATTTTATACCTTTGGTTCGCCCCCCCCCCACTTCCCCCTCCCTCAAGTTTCTCTTGCAAAACAATATTTCTATTAGCTCCACTCCAAAATAATTTGATATCGTCAGCATAAGCAGCATGACAAGAACCCCCCAATAAAAGTAACAACTCATTTATGTATATGAGAAACAAAGTAGTGCAACAAACAGAACCTTGTGGTACACCACTAGTCACATAACGCCAATCCGAAAAAGACTTATCAATACAAACCCTCTGTCGACGATTTGAAATAAACTCTATAATAAAAGCTAGAAAACGACCAGTAATTCCATAAGCTAGGAGTCGTTGCTCTATTTTAAGGATTGAAAGTGAGTTAAAGGCTTTTTTCAAATCAATATATACCACATCCACAGCTTGTTTTTTATCCAATGCAAGACTCCAGTCATTACCACAACGAAGTAAGTTTGTGACAGTAGAACGACCTTAAAGAAATCCATGTTGACTACTAGAAAAAATATTATTATCCATACAAAATCGCATTAAGTTCCTATTTATAAATGCATCAACAGGTCTAGCTGCACCACAGATTAAAGAAACATCTCTATAGTTTTCAACAGAATTTCGGGATCCCTTATTTTTGAAAATAGGAACAACATTGGCATCTTTCCAATCTCGAAGCAAGATACCTAATCGCAAACCAAAATCAGTAATCAGAAACAAAGGAAAAGCAAGCTCAGCTGCAAATTTGCGATAAAAAAGATAAGGTATTCCATCAGGACCAGTTACTAAACTCGACTTCAAACTCAATAATGATTCATATACATCAAGAATAGTAATACCAACTTCATCTAACAATACATTATTATTATTATGTATTATAGCAGGTCGATGGCCATTATCATTTATATAAACAGAACCGAAATGGTTGTTCAACAAGTCACATTTATCCCCGTTACATTTTACTTTATTACCTTGAGAATCAATCAGAGTAGGCAGCCCGGCTTTAGTTTTTAACTTTTGATTCGCATATCGAAAAATTTTTTCGTGTTTCTATTTTTTCCAGTCTATTTTCATGTTGCTCCATAAAATAACTCAATTCTCGACGAAACAGTTCATTTAACATAACGTATTCCCTTTTAGATAACATATCCATTTGTCTAGTCCAAGTTTTAAAGGCACCAATTCTTTAGTTATCAAGCCGTTTTAACCGTTCAGGCCAAACCATCGTTGATTTTGTAGCTTTAACTAGTGGAACGAAGGCATCAATCACATTTAAAATTAAAGCTTTAAAACTAGACCAAAACCATTCTACAATACCAATTTCATGATCTACATTAGCCCAAAACACATTAATCCAGTCAATATTATTCAAAACGGAACTGATAAGTACACTGTCCATAATAAAATAATTACGAAACATTTCGGATTTTTCTCGGAAACTGCACGTAATTTTAAATCGAATACTAGCATGATCAGAGTTTCCTAAAGGAGCATCAACAGAGAAAGACTTGATTGCATTTACATTAGAGGTCAGAAGTAAATCAAGCAAATTCGGGGGACGAAATCTGGTAGGCTCAGTTATAAGTTGGATAAACCACAGTCTGATAAAACATTCAGAAAATCCCTTTCTCTAAAGTTAGCCGACGAGAAAGTATCCCATTTTATTCCCGGCAGGTTAAAATCGCCACAAAATACAAGCTCATACACATCCTCAGAATTTTCACAAATGTAAGATATGTGACAAAAGTCAATGACTAAACATTCAGAAGTTAAAGCTTCATTTAATCTCGGAAAAGAATAATCAAGACTTTTCTTGAACACTACTGCAACACCACCTCCACGACGAGTCCTATCCTTTCTTATCAATTCGAAATTTTTGTCAGATAAAATTTCGATAGAGCTGACAGATTCATCAAGTTTGGTTTCACAAAGAGCAATAATGTCAAAAGATGAAACCAAATAACTCAATTCCAATTTCTTACTCAAGATTCCGTTCATATTACAATAGTAACAAGACAATAATCGGCTATCAAGTACATAGTCACATCGATACTCAATATGTATATCAAAATCATTCAGGTTCCCTGATCAGTTACAGTTACAGGAAGAGCAGAGGAGGTAGTGGGCGCGGAGGAGGTAGTAGGCCTAGGAGCGGAATTTCGGCCACCGCCGCACCAGGCACTGCAGGCGAGCGCCCCAGAAACCGGAGACCCGGAGGGACATGGCCAAGGTTCATTCCTAAGGGAGGGACACCACGTCTGGCCACATCACTGTAGCGGGGAATAAGTGACGGAGTAGTGCTGGAAGATCCTAAACGTCGACCACTGAAGACAGGGGCCGGTTCCATGTTGGTGACAATTAAACCCTGCTGATGCTCAGCAGCGGCAGATCTGAGGGGCTGGCGTTCCTGAAAAGTCATGTCTCTGCGCAAACCCCAGCCCTGGGGGAATTTTTGTTCCCGAGCCAGATCCAGTATCTTGCGTTTGTAACGCAAATTGGACACCTGGACCTTCAATAAGCGAGGACCGTTGCGCTGAGGCGCATCTCTCCAACAGTCCAAGACAGCTTCCGGGGTAACCTCAGCCTCCACCAGGGCCTCCTTGATAATCAGAATATCCTCCTTACCCTGTTCTTCAGCCACACCAAAAACGCAGATCTTATCATTTTTTCACGAATTTCTTCCAGTTCAGAAAAACTGGCGAACAGAGTCGAAGCCGTGACCTTAGCAATAGATGACACCAGTTTATCCATAAATACATCAAGATTAAAAGACGAAATAAAGTTATCCATTTTGGCCTCAAGAGCATTCAATTTGTCCAAAATAGGGTTCCCAGTTGGGGCGGTCGGTGGGCCAGTGGGGGGCCCGTGGCCAGCCCCTGCCCCATCGATGGCACCGTAACCCCCAGGCAAAGCTCGACGGTTCACAAAGTCACGAAATTCAGTCAATTCACGCTTCATTTGCGCCATCTCAGCCGAAATATTTGGGCGAGACTGAACTGAAGGCTTACAGCCATCGCATAAAAATACCATGCCAGCAGATTCGTCAATCGTAGCGCTAATCGCCGCACAGGCACGATGAAAACGCCCAGCGCAACAAAAGCAAGCAATAGTGTCCCCGTCACTGGAGACCGCAGAATGGCAAATTGAGCTGGAGGAAGCCATAATAATCAGAAATAAAGCAGAGATAGAGAGATAAATCCAGTAAGCCAAGAATAAATGAAATAACGTAAATCAACCGGATAATCGGATAACCAACAGAAAGCAAAGCACCGATGACGTCCGTAAAAAAAGAATGCAAATGTAAAAAAAGAATGCAAATGTAAAAAAAGAATGCTAATTAAAAAAGAATGCAAATAAAAAGAATGCAAATGCTTTGAATGCTTTGAATGTTACAAAAATGAATAATACAATTATACAATTATACAATACATGAATGAATACAAAATGCTTTGAATGCTTTATATGCTTTGAATTTGTAGTGGAAGATGTTTTCATGAATCATTTATATACATTTTCATATACACGTCCCATCCACAAACAATTTGTGATACAATTTACAAAATGGGGCGGGGTCGGCACAAATTCGGTTTTTCGTTAGAAAACTGAAAAATTTTCTCAATTTGCAGTTATTTTAGCGATTTTTAAGATAATTAAGCGAATCTTAGTAATTTTTCGCTACTGTGGGAATTTTGAAAATTTTCGAATTTTTGCCTAAAAATTTTAAAAAATTTTGACAGGGATTTGAAAATTTTTAGGTGGGGTTAGGCAGTAGGGGCTTGGAAAAAATTTTGAGCTGGGAGCATAGTTTCACCAGGGGGGGTGTCCAAAAGTTTCGACCAACTGTACCCCCCCCCCCCCCAGACGTTTGGACTATCCATAGGTGTACCACCTGTTTGGGTTGGGGGGGGGGGAGTAAAAAGTCCAAATCTGGCTTGGGGGGGTCTCAAAAATCGGAAATTTTCAAAAAAAACTGTACCCAAACTGTACCCAAATTTTTTTTAGCTAAAAATGGCCCTTTTTGGACATAAAATCGACTATTTTCGACATAAATCTAATAAAAAACCACTCGTATTGCGTTTTAAATCCTATTTCTTAGCGTTTTTAACTGTTTCTAGACAATTTTTTCAAAAAATTTTTGAAAAATTGCAAAAATTTTTGCAAAAATTTAGCATTTTTTCTCTTGTTTGGACCCCATTTTAGGGGGGAGGGGGGGGTCTGAGCTCGGCTTGGGGGGGGAGTAGTTGAGGTCGGGTATGGGGGGTGGGGGGTCTGGCCTCTCCGTGGGGGGGGGTCTCACAGGGGGTAAACTGTAGCCTGGTTCACCTATGGGACTATCCCTCCTCCCACTTTTGGTTACTTATCCCCAGTGGCGGCGCCAGGGGAGGGCCCGGGCCCCCCCTTTGCGATTTGGGCCCCTCCATTTGGGGGTGTCGGCCGGCCCCCCCTTGAAAAATTTTTCAGCTGTTTATATGCACAATTTGAGTGTTTTTAAGAAATTTTTTAAAAAATCGGCAAATTTTTGCTAAAAATCGAAAAATTGTTGCTAAAATTTGAGATTTTTTGGGAAATGAAGGTAAAATTTACCAAAATTTGGCAAAACTTTGTGGGTTTTCCAAAAAAAGGTCGCCGGATTTTCACAGGAAGAACTTTTTGGGTAAAATCGTTGTAAATTGCTGCGCAAGGTACAACGATTTTACCATGAATTTACGACGAATTTTTAATGAAATTTTAATATTTTTTAATGGATTTACAATGATTATATCCGATTTTTCCATGAGATTTTAATGGATTTACAATGGTTTTACTTCGGTTTTTATACGTATTTACAATATTTTTACCACGTTGTAAAATTGTTCTAAATCTGTTGTAAAATCATTGTAAATGCAATTGGACCAATTTACAACGTTTTTACAACTTTTACAACGAAGTTACAACGTTTTTTAAAGATTTTACCATGTGGTAAACTTGTTGTAAAATCGTCGTAAATGTTTACAACGTTTTTACAATGCTCCAAAATAAGTTTTAGCAATTTTATAACAGATTTACCTTGTTGTAAATTCGTTGCATAGGTGTAATTGGGGGGAGGTTTGGGGGGGGGGTAACCCCCCCCAGCCATTTTTCCAAACCACCCCCAAAAATTTTTGGGGCCCCCGGCCCCCCCCAACTGGGGGGGGGGGTAGTCGCGCCGAAGGTGCGAAAAATTGGCCAAAAATCGGGTATTTTTAGGGTAAATTTTGCAAAATTTTTCAAAAATGTTCAAATTTTTGGCTTAAAGTGTTCATTAGTGCGTGAAATACACGTTTTCAACAGTTTAATGGACTTTCTGACTCAATATTGACCTCATTTGGTAGTTAGAAACATGTTGGCAACCAAGTTTTCGAGTTTAAAACCCCTGTCTAATGTTAAGATTAGTTAATGGTTGGATGTTTTTTCGCATTAGCAATGGCTGAAAATGCGATTTTTGGCATAAAAATAGGAAAAAATTTTTGGGGGAGGTTTGGGGGGGGGGGTCTTGGGGGGGGTTTGGGGGAGGTCTAAAAAGGGGGCCCGCCCCCAAATTTTGGGGGGAGGGGGCCCCCCCCAACCCAAATCCCCGTTACACCTATGATTCGTTGTAAAATCATTGTAGAAACGTTGTAAACATTTACCACGATTTTACAATAAATTTACCATATAGTAAAATCATTATAAGGACGTTGTAACTTCGTTGTAAAAGTTGTAAAACATTGTAAATTGGTCCAGCTGCATTTACAATGATTTTACAACAGATTTACAACAATTTTACAACGTGGTAAACTATTGTAAATACCTATAAAAACCGAAGTAAAACCATTGTAAATTCATTAAAATCACATGGTTAAATCGGATATAATCATTGTAAATCCATTAAAAATTATTAAAATTTCATTAAAAATTCGTGGTAAATTCATGGTAAAATCGTTGTACCTTGCGCAGCAATTTACAACGATTTTACCCACGAAAGTTCTCCCTGTGTTTTGGGTCGGGCGTCGTCGTCCCTTCAAAAAATCCTGGCGCCGCTACTGCTTATCTCCCCCGAACCCCCCCCCCCCAGCACTTGTTGGGGTCAAAAAATTAGCAAAATTTTGATAAAAAATGGTCATTTTTGAAACATTTTTCTCAAATTTTGGCTTAAAATTGGTTTAAAACGGTGTAAAAACGCCTAAAACGATAAAAACAGGCCTTGTTTCGACAAAAAAGCATTAAAATACAGAAAATTTTGCGTTTTTAGGCCTTTTTTGAATTTTCTGAGGTCCGAATTTTGGGGGGGGGGGTTCGGGGGGTATATACTCCCATAGGTGTACCACCTGTTTGGGTTGGGGGGGGAGTAGAAGGTCCAAATTTGGCTCGGGGGACCCCACCAAACTCCGAAAATTGGGGGAGGGGGACCCCCCCTAAACTGTACCCAAGTTTTTTAGCTAAAAATGCTCCTTTTTCAATGTTCTGTTCATTAAACTTACTCAAAAGCTTCAGTCAATAGTTTTCGTATGCGAAAATGCGGCTTGAAAATTGACAAATTTGTGCTAAAATATGCCTAAATTAGCCCAGATTGTGGTTTATAATAGCGTATATTACCTTTTAATTGCTATAAATAACCATCTTTAGCTCTTTATATGTAATCATAGGTGTGTTAGGGGGGGGGACCCCTCCCCCCAAATGGAGGGGTCGCCAACCCCCCCCAAATTTTTTCCTACCCCTCCCCCCAAATCTATTTTTCAGACCCCTCCTCCCCCCTAAAAATTTTCAAACCCCTACCTAAATTTTTGAAATTTTTTAGCTAAAAATTCAAAATTTTTCCAAAATTCCAAAAATTAGCGAAAAATTGCTAGAATTGGCTTATTTAAGCTAA
>JASAND010030112.1:0-18946 GCA_030248195.1 Trissonchulus latispiculum | reverse complement strand
GCAATTATTACTACAAAAACGGCTAAGGACAGCTTTAGTTTAAAGGGGGAGCCGGTATTCTCCTGTTAAAGTCTTGATAATTAGAAATTAAACAAGATTTAAAGAGAACTAGGTTTTAGGATGTTTTTGAGTCCCTATGTTTTAACCCGGCAATGATTAAAAACAGGACATTGTTACGACAGTTAATTTTCGAACGCAAGGGAAAAGCATGGCCGGCAACTCTAGTTACCGGCTGTGGGGTTAAAGGGGTTCCTAACCTAAAAGACTTACTCCCGGGAGTGGCCTAACTCCCTTCCTCAAGGTTGGTAGGTAAAGGGTCCTCCCCTAAAACTAACTACCCAAATTTAGGTTGATTTTAGGGTTTTAAAATTGGTTTTGTGGTGAAAAACTGAGACGGTTAGAAAAGATGAAAATGACGGTTTTAGAGTGGTTTGAAAGAGGTGAACTTATAAATGTTTACCTGGAAATATGGCCGAGGGGGGCCTTTTGGGAAAAGGTACAAAATGGGAAAATAGTGATTTCAAAGACACCCTTTTGAAATGAGTGGTTTGCGAGGTTCGACTGCTCGCAAACCACTTGGAAAAAACTAAATCCAACCAAAAATACCCCAGAGGGTGGGGCGAAAGGCCCGCACCCTCACAATTACAAATACAAAAATAAAGGGCACTCGGCCCAATAATGTAGAAAAATGGTCTTCCGGGGTCCGAAGACCCCGGGAAATAGCAGTAGAGGAGGGACCCGGGGACCGCCTTTCAAGCATAAGGGTCCCCGGGTCAGAAGTAGTGCACCCCGTGAGCCGTCCGAAGACATATGGGCTCACGGGGGCGGCCAGATCGTGAGTGCCTGGCTGGCAGGACCTAAAATATAAAACCCTAGGGGAATTGGGGGAAGGGGAGAGATGCTATAGTCCAGGCCTCCGTATATCTGGCGCAGGACACACCTCTCCCGGGTACATATGGACTAAATGGGGGGAGAAAAGTAATGCTAATAATTCTAAGGGGAGAGAGACTGACCTCTCTCCCCGACTGCCAGCCAAGCACTGACTGAAAGCTTCTGTTTTCAGTCGAGACCCCATCAGGGGGTTGGCCTTACAGCTTCTGGCAGCTGATTGGCTGCCTGGGCGTGATCACGTTTTCTAATTGGGCTACCGAGTCCTGACCTACGGTAGCCCACAGGCGCGTCTGGCGGCTGGAGGACCCTGGAATTGATGAGGACAGGTGACCCTTAATTTGAAAATATGTATGGCCAAAGGCCGGATTTTTTGGTGTCGAATTTTATGGGTCACGGCTGGAGCTCATCAATTCGCGATAAACAGAAGCTCCCATATTTTGAAAGTTTGGTCCTCCAGCGGCCGCTTCAAAGATCGCCTTTGCTTATTAGAAAGCAAAGGAGACACACCTTTTTGGTCCAGTAGGGACCTTAACTAAAAATAAATAACTAAACTACATACTACGTAAGTCTACGTAAAATAAAACAAATATTATCTTACCTACGATTTTAGACTAACTAAGTTACTTACGTTACCTAAGTTTTGTTTTCATTTTTATTTTCATTTCTCAGGAGCTAGCCCCCTTTGTGTATGTTCTCACTTAAGTACTACGCTGAGTTAGTGCAAAGGTTTCCCTTGCCTTCAAATGAATGGTCTGAAGAAGAAACAGAAAGGAGATAGAAAGGAGGAGAAATACACTCATAAAATACGTAGGAAGTAGATGAAATAATCTAGATAATATGCACATTTTTTGTTGTTTCAGGTTAAAGAATGAAGTAATTTTTGTGGAGTCTTTTGTGTAGGTATGTAATTGCAGTAAATATTTATTGAAGTTGTTGTTGTTTTAAACGTTTTAGGTGAATGGACAACGAAAAGGCAGAATCTTTCATCGTAGGTAATTGTTGTAAAGTGCCACATAAGTGGATAGAAGGTCTAATTCTGACTAATCCGGCAATGAATTACGTTAATACAGGCAAAACAAAGAGTGTGACACGTTTACACTACGCACTTGGTACCTAAGATTTAAAGAGTAAAAACGCTTTCTTTTCTTTAGATACAGGAATTTAGTTTTCAAATCCTTTTTCCATTACATATAATTTACACCTTGTTTGGTCAGTAGCAAGTTAAACTTCGGACGACGCAAATCTAACTAAATTTAAAGTTGTTGAAATTCAGCAAGAGCCTGAATTAATCATGGTGAGGTTGATGTAGTGTTTTTGCTTTACGGGTATAGATGCTATACTGACTGTGCCCAACATTCTATAAAGGAAGAGTGAGACACTCGGCCCTCCCTATTGTTTTTAGCTTGAAATATTCTCCGCACATTAAGGCCGAAATCTCGGGGGGAGGGGCGTACCACTTACTGTTGTTAACCATATGTTTATAGGCGTTTGAACTAAAACGCATTTGGCTAATCGCCTACCTTATGTCAAATTTACGTGTATAAACGGAGCCCCCCCACCCCCCGAGATCTCGGGGGGGGGGCCATTTATACGTACAAGTTTGAGAAAACGTTTAACTCTTCGCTGAATGGTTGGTTCTTTTACCGTATGCCGTTAGAAATCAACCAATCAGCGAAGAGCTAAACGCTTTTACAAACTTGTACGTGTAAATGGGACCCCCCGAGATCTCGGGGGGGGGTCCGCGACTTGCTGTGCCAGATCTGCCAACCATCCTAACTATATAAACTATGCGTTTAATCAAGTACGTTCTTTTTGATTTCACTAAATAATTTAGATTTGGATCCTGGATATACTTTAATCAAATTCACAGAAATAAACGAATAAATAAATTGAGCAAAACGTTTATCGTTTTTAGTTCTTCGTAAATTTGAAAGAAGCTTTGGCAATCTCCACCATTTTCTTTGATATAACGTAATGTGCTGATGATGTGATGTGGAAGTCATCGAAAAATGCATAAGTGAAACGCTCCCTCAATCCCTGCCCAGTCTTTCGGGCAAACGCGACGGAGTGATTGGGCAGAGCTAAAATTGGTGATAGTAAATGCATGTACGTTTCTATTGTATAAGTGCATAATGATAAGAGTATGCCACTAGGGACACTGTTATTAGAGCAAACACTATGCTCTGCTCGCTATTTGCTGACCCGCCCCCGAATCTGTACCTAGTCGAAACGTCACTCACTCTACGTTTACGTGCTTCAGCCCGAAAACACAAAGTGTGCCCAAATTTTTATTCCTGCTTGGAGCTTTAGAAAAACATAGCGCAAACAAAAATGTAATTGGAACTTAACATAAACATAAACGTAACATAAACAAAACTTTGGGAAACATAGCATCCGAATTTCCTTGAAGTGATGGGTCTAATTTGGGGGGGTGGGGTCAGCCCTTAGCAAGCAGAGCATAGTGTTTGCTCTGATAACTAAAGCCCGGTTCATATACTTGTCTCTAAGTCTCTGTGTTTAAGTCTCTGTCTCCATATCTTTGTCTCTTGCCGGTTCATACCTGTCTCGTTCCTTTGTCTCTAAGCCGTCCTTAAGAGTCTGTAAGCGAAGTTGAACATACAAAGCTCAACTTTTCTGCCTGTCCTTAAGAGCCAGCCAATCAGAGTAACGAAAGACGTGAAAAGTCTCTGTTACGTTGAATATTTTGCTGCATCTATATCCAATTTCAAAGTAAGTTTTTCACATATGTTAACAGGACAATAAAAATGATATTGTTTTGTTCAAATTAAAAATATTTTGTTCGTTTTTAACTGCACCAAGTGACCAATGAAATTTGAAATTGTTGTTACTTGACCCAGTCTCGGTCCTTTTGTCCTTTTAAGTGTGGATGCCTTGTCTGTAGGGGCAGTTGCCAAAATATGGACAAATCCGATTTTAACACACAAAGATAGGAGAAAAAAGTTGCCTAATATGGACACCTGGGTTCCTAATATGGACAGAGATGCCAAATATGGACACACGCTTTATCATAGCGGCAACATCAAAGGATTTCGGTGAAAACTCCAAAATATGGCATTTTCAAAAACAAAACAATATTTTAGACATTGCGTTCCACCTCTGAGACTATTTAGGCTTCATAAACTATTTTAGTATTGAAATCCATCTTGATAAGAAACCTACACACCTATCCAAAGTCAACGTTGTCCAGATTAGGCACTCGGCCATATTTTGGGTACTTCCCCTATCAGTGTAGAGACAAAAGGACAGAGACTTAAAGACAGAGACTCAGACGCAGAGACATGGAGACAAGTATGAACCGGGCTTAAAGGGCCTGCCTAGTGGCACACTTCGTTAGACATGTTTGTTATTGTGTACTCTTGCTGCCACCAAACTAAGTCTGCCACAATTGCTGTTGAGTATAGCTATTAGCTAAAGAGCGCTTAGGCTGACCAGGTTCAACCATCCCTGAAACAAATCACTCAACGGAGTCAAGTCAAACAATCCGACAGATCGACACATTTACTGAACAAGTACGAACCAGAAGAAAGCCACCAGAATCTGTGACTACGACACCTATGACCCCATTCATAAATTCGCCAGATAACTCGATCACATTTGGGCCGAACCCACCATTTTTCAATAGCTATGCCGGTAGCCGGTGGTTACCGCTTGCTTGGGTGAGGACATTTTCGAGTAAAGCTAGGCTTGTATTCAATCCTAAACATAAAAGTTGACCCGCACGGCCGCACTTACCTAACTTGGGGGACTGGGTGAATGCCTTGCTCTAAGAATTATTAGACTTAATCTGTATAGCTAACATTTATTCGGTTAGAACTTCTGAGAAAATGTTCTTCTCATCGATTCCAGTAGGAACTCCAGCTCACTCGGCTGCGGAAGGGATTTATGCAGTGATCTCACACTGCGTACAATTTAAAGGATGGCACTATCAAGCTTTATACTTTTCGAAAAAATTGTTGCCCAAAGTAGTTATTCACCTTTGAAGGCTAGGTCAAGCAAATCATCCGTTTTCACCAGCACAAGTTTCGCTTCCGGGAACTCCTGGCGCAACGGTTTCACCAGTTCATCTTCGAAGCGAGCATTCATAGATGTGATGGCTTCGTGGGTGGGCTCTTTATGAGGGGCTCCGTCCGGGGTCAAATACCAGGGAGTACGAGAAAGATCACCAATATCTAGGATCAGGATCTGAGCAAATCCGCTGGATAAAAGTTTTTGAATGTTTTGTCGATTATTGTTTAGGATTAAGTCAAGATCAGTGACTCCTTTGAAGAGATCATTGCCACCGGCTGACTGATAAAGTACCAGTGTTTTGGATTTGGCTATATCTTTTTGCTGAAACAAGAAAAATTCGATTAGCGGCAACTGCTTAACCTGTCCCATTGATTTCAAGCCTTAGGATTGATGATGGAGCATTTACATATTTGTACATGAGATTTTGTACAAGATAATACGGTATGGCAATTTTCGCGTCGTGTTAAACGGTCCGAGTTGTTTTACATTGTACTATTATTCTTTTTGCCACATTTGCACTTCCGATATAGTTGTCAAAAATCACTTGACTTTTTGAAAAATATAAATGCCTACCTCTATCAACTTTTGAACCTGCCAGGCAAGACCCGTATGAGGATCCTCATAGTTATAGTTTCCCATTCCGCTCATAGCGCCGCCATAAGCATAGTTCAGCTGATCAATGTTCAGCTGTTTTGCCATATAGTATGGAAATACCCTTCCACTGCTGTATTCTTGGTAACCGTGGGAATCGTTTCTGGCAAAATCCACACCGTCATCAATCCAGCTGTCACCCAAAGATAACATTAACTCAATGGGTGGTCCAGGGACAGCAGGTGCTCCCAGTGATATTGCAAAAAGCGAGATCGTTAAGACACACAGAAAGTAAATTGCCATTATTTACCTAAAATAAGTAATTTTTATAAAAAAGTGTGCGGTTCTGATGTCGGACAAAGGATAGATACAAGATAATAGACGAAAGAAAGAAAGTTGTCACTACAGCACCACAGACCCGAAACATTCGGGCCTGAGGTGGGGATCGAACCCACAACCTTCGGTTAACTAGACCGACGCTCTACCGATTGAGCCACCCAGGCACAATCGAACCAAGCTTAAGTTTGAATTCGTTCCCAAACTGTAGTGACACGTTTTTGAATGAGCATAGAGCCCTAGCATAAATAGGTAATTTTTATTAAAAAAACTGTACGGTTCTGAGGTCGGACAAGGGATAACCGCCTTTCTTGCCGCTGTCGACGATAAAAGGGTTGTGCCAAAAATAGAACAGAGGTTCGCCAATAATAATCCAAATAGTAATAAAATGATAATAGTTGTCCAAAATAATATGAAATAATTAATTCAAATAATGAATAATGATGTGAAAATGAGATTTGCAGTGGTCGTTTTTTGTAATTTAGTCAATGTCAAAGTCAGTTAGTTGGTTAGTTTTCGTCAAAACTAAAACTGGATACCTAAAGTAAGGACATTAGGATCCGAAAAAATAGAATGAATTGAGTGACTAGGAGATTTGATTTGAGATTTAAAAATTCCTTTTCTATACTTCAGACGATAATTATCATAGGTTAGTATACAGAAAATTAAATCAAGTGGAGTCTACTACTGTCTAAAAGTAACAAGATCTCCAGCTTCTATTAAAAGTCAGCTATGGAGGAACAAATATTTAGGGGTAGTCAAATCCACCCGACTGCGGTAAAATAAATTGTTGTAAAATAAATAAATAACCTTCTGTTGGGCTACCAGTGGTTAACAAACCGGTATACCAACAAACCAAACTCCTTCCCCATATTAGACCCCAAAGTTCCAACATTTAGACAAGTTAGGTTTGACCTGAATTCCTTTTTTTCCCTGTGGACCCAAAAATCATATAGGATGGGTGTGTAATTTTAAGGGCGAAGACAGGCAGATTGCATCCATGCAAAGGATAGTCTAGAGATCCAGCCCATAGTCATAAAGTATGCCTTTTGTAAAGCTTCAAGTAGGTAGGAAGTATCTAACACTTTTGTTAGTTTCGACTTGTGACCAGGATCGAGATGCGGAAGCCCACCACAGACGGACAAAAAAGGGCAGACCCCACCCAATGAGAAGGGAGAAAAGGGCAAACCCCTTATCGCTTTTCACCAAACATTGACCTTTCTTTGCAATTTTTAGCGAGTTTTTAAAAAATTTTGTTCAAACTCATTTTCAAACATTTTCATTGTTTAATAACGTTTTAGTCAAAAATGTAACAGTTGCAATTTTTTCTCATTTTGCGTAGACTCCTTAAAATGTCGGAGGCTTTCAGGGGTAGACCCCCCCCCCAGAATCGGACCCCGCGCTATCGGAAAAGCCAGTAAACAATGATTGAGTAAATACAGTGAAAGTAAAATGTTCAAAAGGGTCCGGTTATTACGCAAAAAACACACAGGTACATTAAGATAAGGTACGACAGTCAAGTAACGATGATTCTGTCTCATAGATATGCACGGTCACTGAGCTCCCAGAAATGCTGAATTTTAACAACAACCTAAAGTTGATTCAGCTTAATATATAAAGTACCTGAACTTTGTAATTGAAAACATCGGCACTAAATAATTGTCTTCATGAATTTATTTGTCTGTTTTCAGAGTAAATTCGCGACAATCTGGGTTTGCCGCTTTCGTGATGCTTGAAAATATTCAAAAATTCAAGTGGAAATTCCTGAACAAACCGGTTTCTTGCTTGTTTTTGGAAAACTGTTTTCAAAGTATACCTATTGGCTGGCAGCAACTTTGTAATTTAATCTGAAAAACACAACAAGGAAGTAACTGGAACAGTAATAATTTTGTTTGCACATTTTAGAATTCTGTATCGCTCCTTTGTGAGTAATCCATTGTAGTTTCAAATCGGAAATCTAGACATAATCTGCTATGATACATTACTTATAGCTTCAAATAAGCCCAAGACACTTCAGTATGCAATGGGAAGTACGCTTAGAAATTAAGCAAACTACTTTTTTAGGAGAAGAGAAACTCTATATTAGATTAGTAAGTGAAAAATAAGTAAAGTAAGTAAGGCTCTACTTATTAAGTAAGGAGGCTCTACCAGGTTAAACAATCTGTTAATTTAATCTTTATTTCCAATTGTTCGGAAAGTCGCGTTTTGAAAATTGGGTTTTCTCCGCATGGACTTTTTCACGTAGAGTTCAGGTCACTTCAACCACCAGAAAACGCCACAGGGTTAAGTAACCTATGCCAAATAACGTGTGGTAAATTTCAAAACATATTCTTTGCATAACAAATGCTTTTTTGGGCTAGGACGTTCCAGTCCAGGTGGCACATCAACTGCCTTGTGTAACCATCCTGTTGAGACCAGATATGTGCAGGAGGAAAAATTTGGGGGGTGGCGGGTGAAGGGCGGCCCAAAGCCGCCGAAAAACCGGTTTTTTCCGGTTTTTTACCGGAAAAATCCGGATTCTGGGGGGGGGTGAGGGACCCCTCTGGGGGGGATGAGCTCAGGTCTGGGGGGGGGGGTGAAACCCCCCAAGCACACGTATGGTTGAGACCAAAAGTTTCAAACTTTTCCAAGTCCCAAAATACTTCTTGGGAGGGCAGCTGCGTGCTTATAGTAATATGTGCTCCACGTAAGTTTTGACTCTCTTGAGTAAATATGCATTCATAGTCGCGAACATACATGTGCTTGGGGAGGGTTCGGGGCTGGACCTCACCTCCCCCAGAATCCGGATTTTACCGGTTTTTTGGGCAAAAAAAACAGAGAAAACCGGTTTTTCGGCGGCCGCCGGCCGCCGGTTCACACCCCCCCAAAATTTCTCCTCCTGCATATGTTTGGTCGCGAACGCATAGAGACGAGCATCGACGCCTCAGATTGTAACATGCAGTTGTAACTGTTTAAAATCAGTTGTAACGAATTCATGCGCGCGAACGCATGCCGACGCTTATATACGCGCGTCTACACGCGTCTGCTTTCGACAGGAAGTATGAATGCACCTTTATACTTGTCTATTGACTCTCTTGAATGGCTCTTGACGTCAAGATAGGCAAAATGAGATATAACTCGTATGTGAAACACTCTTCCAATGGTGTTTTCGAGTCACACAATTGGCATGCACTCCGCTTAATTTTATGTATACGGTATTCATTTTAATTCGATCACCATACAGCTATATACTAGACTCGATCTGCGCGACTGGCATTTCTTTCATCGACTGGAGCATTATCGCCGCAAATTAGAAACGTTAGAATTTAGTACCAAAACAAGGCTCCGGCTTCGGGAGATTCTCAAAGCCAGCAACGACAGTGCTGTAGAAACTTTGCTTAACTGGTTTTTGACATATTCTTCCAAACGGTGGGCACGGAGCTGACAAAAAGCATCACATCAATGCTCACCGATGAGGCTGTATTGCCGCATCGACACAACATAAGACTCATGTGATCATTGATTGTACACTGAGGGTAAAACACTTAGCCAAATTTCATTTGTACCAATGATAACTTGTTCACATCTACACCATGAACAATGTTGTATACATATTTTCTTACAACTAGGAATATATAACAGGTACATATTTCTTTACATATATATATGTAAAGATTGGTGCAGTCTAACAGCTCAACTATTCACATGGCATGACAAAACGTAATGAAACAATATATCGGATCATATCTTTCTTATTAACTTCACTCTTTTCCTTTTCTCTTCAATTCTTGGAGGCTGCTGACTCGGCAGCCTTTACATCCCCCACCTTTAAAAGCGTAGCCTCCGGATACGCCGGTACCACGTTGTAGCGGGAGTGCCACACCAACTCTCCTGAGCTGGTACGGCACTGTACGGAGCTAGGAGTAACCTGCGTCAGTTCCCAGGGTCCAACCCAGGGGCAAGCCAATTTCCCGGCGGGACCGGTCCGACGGCCCCTGTCGTAAACCCTGGCGGAATCCTCAGCGACAGCGTTCTTTCGACCGAACGACGAGACAAGAAACTGGCACAGGACCCCGGTTGCCGTGAACGCAGTTTCGGGAATCGATTCCGATCCGGGAGCCGGTTCCGTGGGGATCCGCGAGCAAACGGACACACCGTCTAGCGTGGTGAAGTATTGGGCTGGTGAAGGATATGGCACCGGAAAAACACTCCTTCCAGTGACATCGTTGTGACCGAAGCGAAAGGAGCCGTCAGGCTTCGTTACCGTGACGATTTGGCTGGCCCATGGGGAGGATGAAGGACGGAAGACCCCTTCCTCGAGCATGACGGCAACTTCAGCCCGTTTAGATGATTGGCGGGCCAAAGGCTGACACGTGGGCGGTTGTTTGAAGGGAGTGCCGGCAGTACGGATGCGGAGCTGCACACCAATGGCCTGCCCAACGACACTCGATCTGGACGTGGCTAAGACGTCGGAGAACACTTTGAGCAAATAGCGCAACTGTGTAATTGCGGCAGTTGACAGGTCTGGAGAGGTGACCGAGTACAACTCCTCCTGAGACTGACATGCAGCCTGGACTGGACTCTGCGAGGGAGGAGCAGTACTGCTACCGGCACCCTCGGTACCATGGCGCACTTCGTAGAGCCTCCCAATCCGTCTAGGTAGAGACCGGAAGCCTTGACGCCGCATGGAACTGGGACGACCCCATCAACCACCTGAAGGATGCCTGCTGTTGAGACACCGGTGAAAGCCCCGTGTGGTTCAAAGTACAGGGGACGATCGCTGCCCCCAACTGGAACCAAGAACGATCGTAGTCGTTTGCAGAATTGACCTCTGCAGACGGGTTGGGGACGCGAGGCTAGCTGGTGAACGGCCGTTCTTAACCCGTCAGAGCCAGCGTTGGGCCCGGAGGCCGGTTGAAGAGTGACCTGGCCTTTGTATAGAGACGCTTGTGTTGGCTCACCTGAGGCCAGGAGCAGGGATACGGATTCCCCCGTATCGGTGAGCGATTGGTGGCTCAGAAGCTTCGAAGCCACGGATTTAGAGAGCGAGTTTATCTCAGCTCCCGTGTCGTTTTCTGTACCAATCTTTAGTAACAGGTCAAGATCTTTTATGGTTAGGAGAGCTTTCTTGACTGGGAGAGCATTGTTGACCTGCGAAGGTTCCGGAACCGGAGTCTGTAGGGCAGCCGGAGAGTTTGCTGCACGTGCGGTTCCAGATCACTTGCTGGGAGGTTTCTGAATTCACAGCAAACGCCGTTCACATGCTCACTTTTTGCTGCAAATTCTTTAGCTTCCTTTGGACAGGATGAATCCCAGTGATTACTAGAGCAGAACTCGCACAGAGGGGTTCCTGTCGGTTTCTTTGTTGGAGCACTGCCTGTAGGTTCTCTGTCCCCCCGGTAGAGGTCGAGAAGCTGGGCATATCGTTCGTGAGTTTCACGCCTTTGCGACAGGTAATCCTCTCGTTGTTGTTGAATGAGTTGCTGCTGCTGGGCCAATTGTTGTTGCATAAGTTGGACCAGCTTAGCAATGCCATTGTTCAAGTGATCTTTCGGATAATTGGCATCTGACGCAGATGCGGCAGGAGAGCGATGAGCAGCTCGTCTGGGAGGCATAATGGTCCCGGGTTTCGGCACCACAAATGTAAAGATTGGTGCAGTCTAACAGCTCAACTATTCACATGGCATGACAAAACGTAATGAAACAATATATCGAATCATATCTTTCTTATTAACTTCACCCGGCAGCCTTTACATATATAATATAATAATATAATAATACAATATACAACCAGCTATATATACATATTTCTTTACTCATGACAATGGCTAAAATTGCTAGAACATACCGAATAGTATTCCCTGTAGTGGTTGTTCACCGGCCCAATTTTTCGTGGGCCGGCCCAGCTCTCGACGGCGGCCCGGGAACGACCGGCCGGCCGGCCGGTGCCACTTTTCGCCGGCTATTTAAAATTCAAGTAACAATATAAGATATTTGACAGTTTTCGAGGCAGATTTTAGCAAGGTTAAGGCGATAGCCGCAGGAACTGTCACCGGCCGGCCGGCCGACCTAGTTTTTACCGGCCGGCCGGCCTATTTATGACCGGCCGGCCGGCCCAATCTGGACCTGGGCTGTTGTCATACCCTTATGTATTATGTACTCTTGGTTCATGTATTGTTCAAGAATACAAAGAAAGAAATGGAGCACAAGCAGAATGGAATGCAAAAAGCAGACATTTATTTGCTTTAAACGGAAAATATACCATAGAGTCAATAAAATCAATCCATCAAAATTAGTGGGAAATAGTACCAGTTTGAAGTCCATTTAACAGCTGAAATGGAAACCCGGTTACCTGATGGCAAAAGTGCACACAACTGGTTCTGTTCGATTCAAACATTACAAACTCCCTTCTCACAGCAGTAAAGCAAGGTTGACAATATCAAAGTTATTGGCATGTGCACGGTGACGTTTAGCTTATGGTAGCGCCATCAGCGTAGCCAGTAAATTATTTGGGCCATCGGAAACTTAGTGAAGGGGCTCTATATAAAAGTCTGAATTTTTGCCAAAGCTGCCTACTATTGCTGTTTGTTTACTATTGCTTGGGCACTCCTCAAAAGATAAATATAGATAAAAGACTGAATTGCTCCGAAGCAATTACCATAAGCACTTTAATACTGGCTCGCCGCTAGCATAAGCCTGTTAGCACACACTTCGTTGTGACCAGTGCATATATTCAATGAATGTCATCACTCGCATTTGGATTTCGTTTTGATTCTATGGATTGGTGACATCTGTGGCCAACTAAAGCGTACACGTATTTTCAATGCGACAGATGAAGGTTGTGCCCGCGTGCTATTGGCAGCACTGTATCTGATGTATGAATAGTCTGATGTATGAATTAGTCTCTGTTGGCTCCATGCTTGATTCGCTGATACAATCTGTAAAAATGAACGACGACTTAAGTGTACTATTACAGTTAAGTTACCTCTATAGCGAGGACAACGCAAGATTTGCAGCGAATATTGTCGTAGAATGTTTAGCTGACAATGCATTCTGAGAAGCTCATGAAAATTCTTCTCTACGCCGTCACATATTTGTTCAAGTCACAATTCAACGTTGAAATATATGGTCTCCGAAATATTTAGTTTTCTGAAGTGTTTCGTCTCCACTTAACTGGATTAGACAAGGCAGAACCCGGTTTCAAAAGCACTTACTGCTTATTTACGTTTCTGCAACACAGAAACTGATCGGATTAATGTTTTCTGGGGTTCCGATTTGATCCACGTCGCTGTAATAAAAATTGAGATTATCTAGAGGACTTGAAAACAGTGTTTAATAATTGCTACTTTTTAATAACTGGATATAACAGAAGGAAATAGTTTCCTAATTATCCCAGTTACTAATAGTCATTTGTTACTGTTCTAGTAAGAAAACTGAATGCTAGTTTAGCTTGCTTCATTAGAATTGATCGGATTGAATCTGTCGGTCCGACGCAAAATTCAAATATTTATAGTTGCTAATTTTACAATCAAGGTTTCATGAACTTTACCTATAGATGTTGCACAAAAGCTTTGGTAAAGACATTGTACTTCGCTGGAAAACAATGCTCTAGTAACTTCTGTCAAAATTTTTTAACCTATGATAACATGGGATAGCTCTTAGGTGACGTTCTTGTCCCATAGAAAGTTTAGGAAAGCTAGTAGCGTGGTATTTCAAAAGTAACAATGCAGCATGTAGCAAAGACTCGCAGAACAAACATCGATAACTTTGCAGTTGCAAATAACTGAACAAATCTGAGTGTTTCTACATTTGGGTATTTGGGCATAAAGGCTAGGAAAGTTGTTATAGATGACAAAATCTTCAATACGTTTGTCAACTTTGATGACGGGCTAACAGGAATCACCTTTGTTAGTATTTTGTTATAATATTATACAGAAAACTGAAACATTGTCTGAAAAATGGTATTAAATAAGAAATAAGAAGAAAGCAATGAATCACTGAACAGCTGAAACATGCAAAGATGATAAATCCACAGCCACTTACACAGAACATAGCCGTCTTCAAAGGTTTTAGTCTAAGTAAGAATTCCAAATAGGTAAATGTTTAATGCTACATTCAAAACCCTGATAAAAATTAAATTTCATATTTTTCTAAATAAACATTGTCTGGAATTTCAAAGAGCAGCAATTGATACTAGAACCGGTCTTTCAAAAGCCATCGGTTCCGGTTCCGGATCTAAAAGTCCTATCGATTCAGGTTTCAGTTCCGGTTCTATCGGTTTTTTGGAACCGGTTCATCACTATTAGCTTCATGACTAGGTTGCATGACCGTGCAATCTTATTCTGCACCACATGTTTGCTTACTGAATCATATCAGTACAGCTCCACCGTATTTAGTTCAGATCACTCTTAAATAATTTATTGGTTTTACTGCTATCAAGAGTACATAATAGATAAGAGTGTGACAGCTGGCAGGCTCTATGTTATCAGCTCTCGAGCCGTGCTCTGCACGCTAACGGCCCACCTACGTGTGCGTGGGGGGGTTTGGGGGGCTTCACCCCCCCAGACCTGAGCTCACCCCCCAGAGGGGTCCCTCACCCCCCCCCAGAATCCGGATTTTTCCGGTAAAAAACCGGAAAAATCCGGTTTTTCGGCGGCCTCCGGCCGCCCTTCACCGGCCACCCCCCCCCCCCGAAATTGCGTACATAGTGGACCCCCCCCCCGCAAACCAGTACCCAGTACGCAATTACGTATGCTCACTTTTACTATTGTAAGGCTCCCCCGGCTAATGTGACCTATCATTCGTTTGTTGAAAAAGTGATGGGTCTGTTTTGCCGGTAACCATTTGGTGCGTATCGCGCTAGCCTGTCATCAAGCAAAAAGCGGCACTGTTTCTTTGAAGTTATACACTCAAATACGCAGGCTTGACAGGTTAACAGAAATGACAGGCTAAGTCCTGCTTGACAGTCTAAGAACTCTGCACGCCCCCCTTTCATGCTGATTTGCTTAGTTTGCCCTTAGCCTGTCATCAATGACGGTCTAGCACAGTCTAATTAACACGTTGAACATATAACTTGCTAACTTGTCAAGATCCTCTTATATATATATATATATGCATATATACATATATATGTATATATATAATACTGTACACGCCCACCCCACCCCCCCCCCCTTCATGCTGATTTGCTTAGTTTGCTCCTTAGCCTGTCATCAATGACAGTCTAGGACAGTCTAATTTACATGTTGAACATATAACTTACTAACTTGTTAAGATCCTCTTATATATATACATATATATACATATATGTATATATATAATACTCTGCACGCCCACCCCCCCCCCTTTCATGCTGATTTGCTTAGTTTGCTCCTTAGCCTGTCATCAATGACAGTCTAGGACAGTCTAATTTACACGTTGAACATATAACTTGCTAACTTGTCAAGATCCTCTTGTATATATATACACATATATATGTATATATATTATATATAATATACATATATATATATATATATATATATATATATATATATATATATGTATCTTTCCTGTCTTGTGAGCACTCTCAAAAAACGCGTTCCTCCGCGGATGCGTTTCCTAACCGCAAAATGCACATACAACCGTCTCTGTGAGCACCTTTTGCTCAGAGAGCCTACTGAGCGTGTACAATTAGCGTATGCAACAGTGCTCATATAACATATAAGCTGCTGGTATATATATATATATATATATATATATATATATATATATATATATATATACATATATATGTATATATATATATGCTAATACACATATGCATAAATACATGTACTATGTACGCACCAACAGGGGACCAAAACATAACCGTTATGCGGGGGGGGGGGGTCGAATGATAGGTACTCATTTGCGGGGGGGGTCCACTAGGTACGCAATTGCGGGGGGAGGGGTGGGCCGTTAGCGTGCAGAGCATGGCTCGACAGCCCAACCAGGCGTAATCTCCTGGAAAACGTTTTTGCGTGTCTCTAGCTTAAAGCAATAAAATCCGAGTAATAGGCATTCATGAAATGTGCATGGATTGAATATAAATGTCCTAAATAAAACTTTGTCCTTAACATGTGGCAGTAATTTTTTGGCCATTTTTTGACCCTCAAAACGTTAAGTTTTTTGCTTATACTGACTTAACAACTGGAGATAGCTCCAAGGTTGTAAAAGCAAAAATGTTCATTTTCGTGTCCTCTTTCCAGCCATAACAACAAATCCAGTGTCTACTTACTGCGAGACTAAGGCCAAAAACAAAACCTTCTTATTTTTTCGCCTAAAAATACGGGACTGGTCCCAGAATGTTACAGAGCACGCATATGGGTTATTTCGTAAGTTTTAGCTGTTTTCATGAAGGATTAGAGCCGTATGAATCAAAAATACCCGAAAGGAAACCAGCACTATAAGATGGAAGAAAGTCTGACCCAAGCCCCTCTCTTCAGCAATGCCAGGGGGTAGACATAGCAGCGTCTCTGAATAGGTTTTGGAACCAAATACTTATTTTTTAGTTTCTATACTAATTGTATTATATTGTGCAAACTTGCTTTTAAGGCACAGTTCCCCATTTGAAATAAGCTTAATCCTTTGCTTCCAATCTTCAGGTACAAGATTTTCATACCAGATCTTATATGAATCTATGCTAGTTAATAAATGGGTTATTCAGACATTATATATACTGAATTTCAAATTGCACATCTTAATAACTAAAGTATACTGCTTTAATACATTGAAATCGTGGAAAGACAAGACTTCATTGAAGATTTCGAAAAGATCGTCTGTCGGAAATCATCTGCTCTAAATCGGAATTTTCTCTGGGTTTTTATTTGTATACACCAGAGAGCATTTCTTTTCTCTGCGGGATATTGCCACGTTGACATGACTCGACAAAAGATTAGACATATTTTAAGGAATTTTACCCGTTGCTGCCGTCGTCTGTGTCTTTCGGAAGTCTCGCAAAAAGTTTTGTATCGGCGCCCAAGAAATCACTTAGTTTTGTGGTCTCTGATTTTCTGCAACTGTATCAAATCTATCGTAGGACATTTTTCAGTCCAAAATTGTTTTTGTTGGTTGCGCAATTCTTCGGAAGATTCTCTTCAACCTTGCTCACTTCCAGGTCATCGACGTCAGAAGTTGCCACAATTAACGGCCACAGCATGGCCACAACTGTGGTGATAAAGAAGCCGGAGAAGATCCCTTTACTGTTGTAGTTCAACTCGCAGCAGACCAGCAAAAAGACCTGATACCTTTTTTCAGAAAAATTACAATCTTCTTCATGACGTACGCGGATTCCGGAAAATGCATCGGAGAAAGACCAAAATGATAATCTCTTTCGAAATGATTAGTTTCATGTTTCTTTTCGTTTCGTTTTCTTTCATTTCATCTCTTTTTCTGAGCTATCCAGCAGGAACGTAACCATGTAATTTTATCTGATTCCGTCCGGATATGAGAAATTTAATGTCCGACGCCAGAAAAACTATTTGAAATATCCTTATCTTTGTCAAATTTCATTTGCTCAGCTGTCTTTTTTGCAAGCAGCAATAGCTTATCCAGAAACAGATATAACTTTCGAATGAATGGCATCCTTGAACAATATCTTTGTCGGAATCTTAAAGAAACGTTCACACTTGAAGCCCAGTTCACACTGCAATAGGTTTAAGGTTTAAGGTTTTATGTTTAAGAAATTTGGCAGAAAGGCTATGGAATATCTGAATACCACGTAATTATTATATCAAAACGCATGCATTCAAAGTTTCAGCGATTTTATAATGTTTTAGTTCTGTGCATGCCTAAGTAATTCTGCAATACATGTACTGAAAATTGCTGACTAAAACTTTCTATATATTATATATAGGAAGGTAAACCTGGATATAAAGTTAAAACATTTTTAACTCTGCTTTCTCTAACAAAAACCTAAAATCTGGAACCTTACCCCTTCCAGTGTCTAAGTTTAACGTTAATCCTTAAAACATAAACCTTAAACTCTATATCTTGTTTTCCCAATGATTGTCCCTACAACCCTCAACATTGTTATATCAGCCGGTATTGCCAGTTTTTCAGGTTATGGTAGGCAAATGGTCTAATGAATAATGAGTAGGGCAAGGCCAATTCTACCCTCATTTTTTCCTTCCTACATTACATGGAATTCATTCAGCTTCAAACATCATCATATCAACTTCATTCAAGACCCATCAGTAAAACTCACGCATACTGTATCCGCTAATAGAGTATTCCTCAAAAGAGAAATATGGCTGTAGACAGAATTGCTCCAAAGTGTAATAAACACTTTAGAACTAGGTCACTATTAGAACTAGCTCACTGTTAGCCTGCTTTTAGAACTGCTCACTGCCATCAGGTAAACTGTCAGTGCAAGTAAACTGTTAAAACAGATTATTAATGTTCCCGATCCACATCAGTTTAAGAATTGTGTTAATTTCTCCATTATCTCCCGTGAGCAGTGAAACAGTGAACAGTGAAAGGGCTGAATTGTCTACAGTGGTTAAATTATTCTAGTGTAAATTAACAGTACTAGCTTAATACTATATTTTTGTAACAATTACTCCTAGTAGTTTGGCCATCGGATTTGCTATTGCCAGTATGGCCTGAAAGCTTATTCACGTTGTACAAAACTCATGTAGAAATCTACATGAGTTTGGTACAACAGGCAGGAATGGACAAGCGGAACTTTTTGTATTTTCCACAAGTAATACTCGTGTTTTATATCAGCGATTCAAATGAAAATTCAAAAAAATTCAAGTGAAAATTGCAGGAGTATAGTAAATACAAAAGAGTCCATCATTTTTGATTTTTTTGCAATCATAAGGACATAATCATCAATTAAAATACACGCAGTGGTTTGCCTCTGCCAAAATATTGACAAAGGATCCTGCAAGATCTCGCGAAAAGTTGCAAAACAACGAAATTGTAAGATACAAAACACAATTATTAACTGAAAAGAACATTTAACCAAAACTATTATTAAGTCATGGATACATAGCATCTGGATTTATAAAACGGTATATAATATGTTATGAATAGAACTGTCTAGTACTACAAAGTGGTGGAACAGTTCTCATTAGCTCAAGCACAAAATATATAT
>JASAND010030110.1:0-18193 GCA_030248195.1 Trissonchulus latispiculum | reverse complement strand
TGTTTGTTTGTATACGCGTTACGTTTGAATAATATTTCCAGGTCCAGCCAGACCAGCAAAGTCGGGGTCAAGAATAGTACAATTATATACAGGAGTTGATTAATTCTGCTTTAATATTCGTCTTGTCTTTTCAAGACTTGTTCGTTCTTTATGAAGTCTCCTTTGATCTATGGGAGCTGCGTGAGCCAAAGAGCAAAGATGCACATGCGGGATAACCCTGAACATGATATTTCCCACAGCCAATAATACCGTCGTAATCAGTTCCTTGCGGAATATATTCCAGTCGTTTTGAAATGCTGAAACTATATCAACTAGCTGATTTTCTACTTTACTTTAAAAATAATAAAGATGACTAGTATGAGGCTACGTCCTCTGTGTGACATTTTTAAAAGGACTCGACTAAGCATGCATTAGCCGTCTCTGAAGCAGTACTTAATAATCATGTAGGTGCATTGCCGGTTCTATTAAGCCATGTTTAACAACAAATTTCTGGGGCGGAAAAACACCCGCGCGGACTCTGCATCAGTTTAAAATATTGCTTAAACGGTGCAATGCTTCAGGTTGTCTTAATATACTCCAAATGCAAAACTAGAGAAAACATTTAAAATATGAAAACTTAGAAGATTTTGCAACTTCAGTCAAGGTTCCAAAGTTTGGCTGATCGAGCTCATTAATGTGGTTAAAGTTGCTGCAATGAAAGCAGGACAAAAATGTGCAAAACCATTAGATACATACTATTTTACTAGTTTGTAAATCCCGAATACTCTACGTTTTATTTGGCCTAGACAATATTTTATCTGAAACAGTCCCACAGATTATTCAACTAAACCACAAACTGCAGTGTGGGAGCTTTTTATGCAGCATATTTGAAATTTGGAACAAACTAAACTTGTCTCAGCCTCAATTCTTGAAGGAAACTGTCCTAACGTCGTAGTTTGAAACAAAATTTTAAAACTTTCTAAAATAAATCAGAAACCTATCTTATTAAAAACGCTCGCGTGGCTGTGGGATCCTCAAGATGTCCCTTAGGGCCTTTTCGCGAATGGATTATAAAATTAACTCGATCCTTTTCGCGAATGAGTTAAAAGAGTTAAATTTAACTCGCCGAGTTAAGCAGAGTTAAAATTTTTAACCCTTCGGTCATTCATGAAAAGAGTTAAAAATTAACTCTTTTAACTCTACTCTTTTCGTGAATGACATGTAAAGTTAAAAAGCTGCAGAGTTAAATTTAACTCTACTCGTTTCATGAATAAGTTAAATTTAACTCCTTTAACTCGCTCACGATATTTTACATTGAATTTTAACCCGCGTCTAAGCACGCGGGTTAAACTAGTTAAAAATTTTCTATCCTTTACATTGTTATTGCCACATTTTACGCGCATAATTAAGCTTTAAATATGACAAGATAATCCAACCAATGAAAGCACAACACATAATTTCATTGGATGGTTCATAATGCTTCAAAATTACTTAAAAACATTTGCCAATGTTCTGCTGAATAATTTACACTAAAGCAACGAAATAAACTACTTAATAAAATATGTAAAATAGAGGGAACAATTAATGTTTTAAACAGGCTGCATTATTAGAAATAATTAAATTAATACTTAAGGTGGTGATTACCTTTGGTCACATAAAATTTGCACCATCATTACTCATTCATTACTTGGAGTTAAGAAGCTATTTTTATATCAAAATGTAGCTGGACATTTTATCTTTTTAATGTATGCCACGAGACTAATGTTGCTTTTTTAAAATATTTTTAACACATTTTAGAAGAAGTATAATTTTCCGGAAGTTTTGCAGACTCAAGTAAATTTTTTCGCGAGACAACGGTTATATCATTCGATACCTTCATCAAATAGCTGGGGACGATTTTTCATTTATTGTGAAATCGTTCTTCGTTATAGAGAAATAAGCTGAAATGTGTGCATAACCTGGGTTTTGCCTACTTTTTCCAAATTTGTCAAGCGATTACTTTAGCTAGAAAGCAGCAATCGGGGCAACTAAAAAATCGTCCCTGGGTATATTTGTGCAGAACACATTTGTTCAGTAGCAAGCAGCCCTCCAGCTTGCATGGTGAATGCTCCACAATCTTTGGAAAAATTGGTCGTGTTTTTGCAAAAACTACATTTTTTATGATAGCAGCCTACAGGATAGCAGTTGGAAGATGATCATGCGTCGGATTATTTGTCCCTGTGAGACCTTCAGATCGACGCACTTAGTTTGATTTTACGGCTTGCGTAAGTTCAAGAAATGTTGGATAATTTGATTTCTGCAAAAATGACAACTTTTCGACGCCAAAACAAGAAAATCGGCTATATCTCACGGTAGAGAAAAGCTAGAAACTTGCTTTAAAAAGCAAAAATGGGAAGTTCAATGAGATCTTTCGAATGAATGTAGTCATAACTGTATAGAAGCTGCCAAACGTTCAGAAATTGGGAAAAACCACACTGACCGGAAATCTCGAATTTTTGAATCGGGATTGCGCGGAGGGTGTTAGAACGCTAAAAGAACTTATTTCGAAAAGTTTCATCAAATTTCATCTTGATTTACACCGCCAAATAACAATATGTGCCCAAAAGGAATCACCACCTCAAATTAAAATAAGATAATTATAAATAAGTAATAAACTCTAAATTATTTTTTCAGTTATTTGACAACACTATATGAATGTTAATTTGAAGTATTATAAGAGAGAGCTGCTGACAACGTGCAAAGCGAATCTACGAAACACTACAACCAACCGAAAGCCCAATTTTATTCTCCAAAATTGGACTAATTAAAGGGCTGATTTTGCCATAAAAACTACAGTAAACTTTAAAAATTTTGAACCTTTAGATCTTTTGAAAGGACATCTATTTAAATGTTACGCGAACTTTGCTCCAACTGGTGATGCTCTACAGAATTACAGGATCAATTGTTATCCCAACTGTGATTTTAAGGGCAACCATTTCAAAACCTCCATTGAATTTTAATAAACAAATATTTTTCTATTTAATTTTGCTGCGCCTGCCTTTTGCCTTTTTAATATTAAAGTTTAGATGAAATTGACCGAAATCGTCCATCTTTTTAAGAGGATCAAGAGAAACCGATTTTCCTGAAAATATGCAGAGGATTTTTTGGATCTGTCGTGGTCTCAACAAATGAACATGGTACCTGTTTTTCGGCTGAACTATTCATTAGCACTTTGTTACAAGAAATAAAAATGCTCCTCTGGAGCATGAAAAAGTAATATGGGTGATGGTGAGGTTGTAAAATCCAGAGAGGACTAGTCTTTAAAATGCTTAATATGGGGCTAGGTTCAAAAATAGAAGAGGACTAGGTTGTGAGCGAATTAATATGGGCACAGCTTCGCCGAACAACCCATATTCGCGGTTTGTAAATGTAAATTATTATGCATGTCCACGATACATGTAGTTTAAAGTTCATAAATAATCTACAGCTACGGTATGTGTTCGAGCTTTATTCGAACTTTTATTTTAGCAAACATTTTCTTCGATAAGTGCTTTATACTAACCTGCGCAATTTACGTATCCATTTATACGGAAAATTTATATTCAAGAATAATTTAGGATAGGATTCTCCGACGATCTTCTATTTCCTCCTGACTTGGACCAATAGCTTTAGCATCATATCCTTAGATCTCTCCTAATAGTAGAGCCTGCGGAAGTTCAACACAACAAAATGATGATAATTTACGTATATATTCCTAGCTAGTCTAACAGTGCATGTAAACAGCTATATTCAATGAGTATTCAACGTTTAAATTTTTTATTGACTGACATTGATAGCTCTAAGCTAAGACGAAACGTGAAATCCCGCGAATATGGGTTGTTCGGCGAAGCTGTGCCCATATTAATTCGCTCACAACCTAGTCCTCTTCTATTTTTGAACCTAGCCCCATATTAAGCATTTTAAAGACTAGTCCTCTCTGGATTTTACAACCTCACCATCACCCATATTACTTTTTCATGCTCCAGAGGAGCATTTTTATATCTTGTCCTTCTGTCATTTTAAAGGATCCCTTTCCAGCAATGCGGTAATGGATACAAGTAGCTTGAACAGTGCCGTAGGTAGAGCAGAAAACTGATTATATAAATATATAGTACCACTGAATTCTCACCTCCGCCCCAAGCTTCGGCCGCTGCAACCTGTGTTTGTGGGTAGTATAAGGATAAAACTTTTTCGCCTCCCCAAAGAGTTCGACAGTATGCCCATCGTGTTCAGTGACACGGATTTACTATAAGCATACCGCCGGATTTACTATAAGCATATGGGGCCTATTGACCAAAGTTTGACCAGTGGTCAATAGGCCCCATAGGCCGTAGTGACCACTGGTCACTTCCCTCGATTTCGGCAATATGCCCACTGAAACGAGCGTAGTCGATTTACTATACATGCCTCCGACCAAAACGCCGAAAAACGCAGTTTTAGGCCGTTTGACCAGTGGTCAATAGGTTCCGTAGGCTGTAGTGACCAGTGGCCACTTCCGTCGGTTTCGGCGATATGCCCATTGAAACGAGCGTAGTCGATTTACTATATATGCCCACGACCAAAACGCCGAAAAACGCAGTTTTAGGCCGTTTGACCAGTGGTCAATAGGCCCCATAGGCCGTAGTGACCAGTGGTCACTTCCGTCGGTTTCAACAATATGCCCATTGAAACGAGCGTAGTCGATTTACTATACATGCCTCCGACCAAAACGCCGAAAAACGCAGTTTTAGGCCGTTTGACCAGTGGTCAATAGCTCCGTAGGCTGTAGTGACCAGTGGCCACTTCCGTCGGTTTCGGCGATATGCCCATTGAAACGAGCGTAGTCGATTTACTATATATGCCCCCAACCAAAACGCCGAAAAACGCAGTTTTAGGCCGTTTGACCAGTGGTCAATAGGCCCCATAGGCCGTAGTGACCAGTGGTCACTTCCGTCGGTTTCAACAATATGCCCATTTAAACGAGCGTAGTCGATTTACTATACATGCCTCCGACCAAAACGCCGAAAACGCAGTTTTAGGCCGATTGAACAGTGGTCAATAGGCTCCGTTGGCTGTAGTGACCAGTGGCCACTTCCGTCGGTTTCGGCGATATGCCCATTGAAACGAGCGTAGTCGATTTACTATATATGCCCCCGACCAAAACGCCGAAAAACGCTGTTTAGACTGAGTTTTCCCAACTTTGACCCTGGGCGAGGAACCACGGGAGCCATGCTGACCAGTGGTCACTTCGGGCGGTATCGGCAGTATGCTCATCGCTTTCAGCGACCTTGATTTGCTATACATGGGTACCACTCCAACGCCGAAAAACGCCATTTTTAGTGACTTTTAGCCCATTTTTAGTAAAAGTGGGACTTAGAAACTTTTCGCCCAAACAGGCCAAAAAAATGCAAAGTTTGAGCCCATCTCCTGAAAGCTAGGGAGCAAAATTAAAAAATCCCCCTCGTTACTTTATGCACCCCTACTGGTATTTTTCAACAAAAGATACTAGACCTCTCCAGCTTCTACTCAGTTCTAGAAAAGTGTGACCAAAATTTGCGAAAAATAGCGAAAGTCCGACTTTGGGACCTTGGCACAGAGCCAAAATTGGCCAGGTGCCAAAATGACCAAAAAAAGGTAGCATGGGGGGATCCTGTCTACCAACATATAATAGTAGTATGGTGCCAAAATGCCCACATCGTTCCAACACTTCGCCGTAAAATGCATTTCCAATAAGCGTTATTCACCGAGAAAAAAAAAAAACAAACGCACGGTAACTATCGCCTAGTGCAAAAATTCGAAGTTTCGAATTCGAACCAAAAGTATGGTGGTACTTGTAGTACTACTCGAGTTGTTTACGATGGTAACCTTTTTACCACTCCCGGGCCTCTAATTAGCTGGCACCAGGCCAACACGGTCTCCAGGGGGCCGCGCAGACGCCTTTACACCCATATTATGTAGGGGCGCTATCGCGCCTACATAATATGTGAACCACAGGAGATAGGGCTAGTAATAGGCAAAAAGCTTTGAATCCTTAAGTTGCAGTTTTACGGGAAAAACTGCTGTCCGTTTTTTGTGAATTTTTGGCTTGTCCTTTTTTTGTGAACCTGGCTATACATTAATACGTATTTAAGGCACAGTGCGTGTTCATGCACCCAAATGATGCAGAACGTGGTCAAAGTATACGTATATGTAGTCAAGCGGGAAAAACCCCACTTTTCAGATTTTTGGCCAGAACTTTCCTGGTTTGAGACATTGAAATACTGACTATACAGGCTGCTAGGCTAATTAATGGCTTTCCTATGAGCTATAGAACACCTCTGTAAGGTGCGCCGTTAGTGAGAAACATTATCCCAAACTGGCGGGAAAAAAAACCCTTATGCGGGAAAAAACCCACAAAGAAAAGTTTTTGGAAAGTCGCCAGGAGAATTTCTAAACATTCCAAATGAAAGAGTGGGTTGTTTTTAGTATAACTGCATTAAAAATATATTACTTTTGTTGAAAAATTGAGGTCATAGTGACTTTTGAAAATTTGGTATGTTTAACACATAAACATAAGCAAATTTGGGAAACTTTTAAAATTGTTTATTTTCGGCGGTTTAAGCATTCTATCGTATAGAAAACGTGTTTTTCTAGTATTTTAGAGCCAAACTAAACCCATTTTAAGGCAAAAACCAGCATTTTTGGACAAATTGAAATTTTAGCTTGAAATGGCACCATGTCCGATTGACACCCTGGACCTCCCGTAACAGATCGAACCCAGGTAAAACCTATACTAATCTATAGGCTCTATTAAACAAATGTATGTATTCGTTTGACCTTTCCTGCTACTGCTTACAAAAATTTTCAATTTTGAAAAGTGGTTTCCCGCATGTGGGTTTTTCCCGTTAACTCTAGGTCACCCCCAGGTCGCACCGGAGGGTTAGAGCAGTGTGGCATATATCATTATGATGCGCAACAGATGCCCTACACATACATACAATCCGCTGGTCTAAGTCTTTCCAGTATATAGTTCAGGGTGGCCAGGCAAAGTTTGCCAAATTTCGGTACTTGGACGGACCAAATTTTGAAAATTTCAAAGTCCCAAAATTTTGCTGGGAAGCAGTGGGAGCGACAATATTTTTGGGTTATTTTGGATGCTCTTCAAGATAGGCTATTAAAATCCTAGATAGCTCATACGGTAAGCCCACACTGGATACTCAGATTTTGTACCCCACCCAAGATTATTGGCCCAAAAGTGGTCAAAAATGGCATAAAATCGAAATTTGGGGGGTCCCCCTCATAGTTTTCCTGGGGCCCGTTGCATAAAAGGTATATATTACTAATAAATTATTAGTGATTAGTTGATTAGTGCAGCAGTAATAATGAGCAAAGCCATCAATTGAACCAACAAATTTTGGTGTTTTCGGCATTATTTTGAAGATATATAATGCCCCCGAAATGTGATGGGGGGTACCCCCCCAGAACTTGGACCTCAGAAATTTCGAAAAATGGCCAAAAAATGCAAAATTTTCTGTAATTTAGCCCTTTTTTCTTCAAAGTAATGCTTGTTTTTAACGTTTTAGGCGTTTCTGCACCGTTTTAAAGCGATTTTAAGCCAACATTTGAGAAAAATTTTTCAATAAATGACCATTTTTTTGGCAAAATTTAGCTTAGTTTTTGGGTCCGATATGCGTTGGGGGGGTGGGGGGGGCGGGATAGCCGAAAGTTGGATGAGAATAAGTCAAAAAATCTGTGGGGGGTACAGTTGGTCCAAAAGTTTGGGGCGGAGGAATAGAATCACAGGAAGAAATAGCGTTATAAATCCGTTAAATATTCATTGTAAGTTAACTCACTTTACAATGAAATTTTTAATATTGCAAACACATTGTAATTTTTTACAACAGGAATACCATGTTTTTACAACATTATACTTTTACTGATTTTAAAAATTTTACAACGTTTTTACAATAGATACCTAACATTGTAAAAAGACGTATAACATTTTACAATGATTTTACAATGAATTTACAATATGGTAAAAACAGTGTAGATTTTTTACAACGTGTTTTCAATGGATTTACACTGTGGTAAATACATGTTAAAAGCACAATATTAGTGTTGTAAAAAAATAAAATGAATGTACAACAAATGTATAACGTGGTAAAATTATGGTAAAATCATGGTAATATTTACCACGATTTTACAATGGCTTTTCAACATTGTAAAGACATGAAACAGTCATTGTAGCTTGCCGTTACTCACTGTCTCTTTTTAATCTCGCGTTCCCTTCGTTGATACACTGCTGCTCATTTTTATTTTTTATCCTGCCAGTTCCATCTTTGCTTCCTTATTCTGCCGAAGAATCAAGCCTTCATCAGGTAAATAGGTACGTATTATGTCAGTTTGAACTTAATTTTAATATTGTGTACGTACGTTGTTGTAATACGTCTGGGCTTATTCTAGGGAATTTTTCTTGGGGGCCCTCCGGGGCTCGGGGGAGAGAAAATGTTTCAAAATGTTTCTAAAACCATGCAAAAACTGCGCTATTTTTTAGTAGATAATCGCCAAAAAGGTTCGTTTGTAGTGCAAAGATAAGCGGATTTAGTGTTAAAATAGACAAAAAGCGAGTAAAAAACTTTGAAATTTTGGTCTTCATGAGCATTTCTTTCCAGGGCAAAAAGTTGGTGCCAAAAGGGGCACCCACTTTTTTTGGAGGGGGGCTTTTGTGGGGGAGAACGAATTTTGGGGGGGCAAGGTCGTTTATTAGGAGGCCTCTCAGTAAAATATATATATATACAAGAATAAAAATGCTCCGGTGGAGCATGAAAAATGCAATATGGGTGCCATTCGGTTGTAAATGGACAGAGGACTAGGTTTTAAAACGTTAATATGGGAGGGGCAGGTTGTAAATGCCTGGAGGACTAGGTTAAAAGCGCACTAATATGGACCAGCTTCGCTGAACAACCCATATTCGCGAAAACTGTCCAGAGTTTCTATCGGCTGCTGCTTGCTATATATTGCTATTGGCAGTTCTTCGGAAAATTGTACGATTTGTCAGCATGGCCTGCAAGTATATGTGGTCGTGCTCCTTATTATAATACTTAATAATACACGTACATAATGTCAACTGCTTTTCGCATCAACTTAATACAAGATTCTGCGCTGACAGTGCAGAAAAACACCTTGAACACCTTTCTATCAGAACTGCATTGTTTATTTGGAATAAGCTTTAATATTTCAAAATCGTCCCGCTTGCTTTGAAAGCTGAAGAATGTAGATATTACTCGTATGTCATGTGGAGTGGAGCATGAGTGACCGCGAATATGGGTTGTTCAGCGAAGCTGGTCCATATTAGTGCGCTTTTAACCTAGTCCTCCAGGCATTTACAACCTGCCCCTCCCATATTAACGTTTTAAAACCTAGTCCTCTGTCCATTTACAACCGAATGGCACCCATATTGCATTTTTCATGCTCCACCGGAGCATTTTTATTCTTGTCCTATTTCATTTTTAAGGTTCTCAGTAAAAAGCAAAAACGTTAAAGCTGTGTGAAAGAAACTTTAAAAATTCCGCCAATCATTAATCGTCAACCGAAAGTACAGAACAAAGAAGCTTGAAAAGTTCCAAGTTCTTCCTTTTTCTCTATTTTGACAGAAATCCAACATCCAGTACCCATGGCTGCAATAGTTTTAGTTACTGTATTTAGCATATAGCACTCTACTGCAGCGCAACCAATTGCAAACTTTACTGTCAGTGAAGCAAACTCATAAAACACGATTTGCAATGCTCTGCCGCACTTGTGTGCAAGATTTCGGACAATTGCAACTCATCTGTAGCTAGTTATAGGTCGTGCTGTACTTCAGCAGCACTCTACTGCAGCGCAACCAGATGCAAACTTTACTGTCGGTGAAGGAAACTCATACGGCACGATTTGCAATGCTCTGCCGCACTTGTGTGCAAAATTTCGGACTATTGCAACTTACCTGTAGCTAGTTATAGGCCGTGCTGTACTTCAGCAGCACTCTACTGCAGCGCAACCAGATGCAAACTTTACTGTCGGTGAGGGAAACTCAAACGGCATGATTTGCAATGCTCTGCCGCACTTGTGTGCAAAATTTCGGACGATTGCAACTTACCTGTAGCTAGTTATAGGCCGTGCTATACTTCAGCAGCACTCTACTGCAGCGCAACCACATAGTAACATCGTAATAAGTATACGAAACGTATCTATAATAGTTTGTCATGTCCTAAACTATCTGTATGCCGAATTTCAAATACCAGTGACGAATGAATAACTTGTTATCGACGGTGCTGTGTTTGGGACAGCACATACAGCACGGTGAAAGCTAGAGAGTGCACCAACTAACATAGCTACAGTTCCCCCTTACTGCAGACATAATTTTCACCAAGTTTCATATGTTTAGCCGTTTACAGTAAGTCTACAGACAGCGTGCTATGGTTGCTGCATAATAGTACAGCACGATAGCAGCACCGCACAGAGCTGCGACTATGCTCATCGTGTTCAGCGACCCCGATAACCCTTATATGCGTCCCACTATATGGCCCAAAACAGCATATTTAGGCCTATTTTTGACTATTTTCTGTGGAGTTGGGACTTAGAAATTTTTCCGAAAATGGCCATTTGGACCGACTTCCTTTGGGCCGGCCGCCTGAACGGTCCAGGACCTAAATCAAAAATCGGCCAACGTTACGCACTAGTATCCCCTCCGTACTTGTTCATGCAACAAACCGCGTCTCTCTAACTTGTTCCCTGAGCCCTGTGGCCGTGACACAAAATTGGCCTTTTTTGACCAAAAACGCCGTTTGGCCACTTTTGGCCGGCCGCACAGGTGGCATGCCGGGCCGGGCAGCGAAAAAATATAGCGCGGGGCACATGGGACCATATCGGCATTCAGAAAATATAAACCTTTCCGGCTGAAAATGCCCACATCTTTCAAACACCTCTGCACAAAATAGCCCTTTTCCAAGCGTGACTAACACAGAAAAAAAAACAAACGGACCTAACTTGTCCGGAAGTGAAAATTTTCAAAGTTGAAAATTTTGACCAAAACTTTTTTGCAACTTGTTGTACTCGTCGTGTAGATTCCAAAAATACCAAACTTGCCGAGTTTCGTTCAGTATTGAGCTGGCACGGTGCTCGAACGAGTCTCATAGGGCCGCGCAGAGCCTTTTACACCCATATTATAGGGGGTCGCTCTCGCACCCCCCTATAAAAAATCTTGCTAAGATCTACGCGAAATTCGACGAAATCTTGACAAATTTCGCGGCTATATGAACTTCGCTAAACTTCTTAGCGAACTTCGCGAAGGCAGCAAGTCTTGGAGTCCGAATTAGATTTTACGTTTTTTTGCAATTTTTGGAGCATAGCTAGGATATATATGGAGAAAACTCCTCAAATTAGCTTGCTAACGATTTCGCGAAGTTCGCTAACTTTTTCGCGAACTTGTCTAAATTGCGAACTTCGCAAAAAGTTAACTTTGTTTTGAGCTATAGTGTATATACAAGTGAAGTGATGTGGGCCCGGCTGATATTTTGGAGCCGCAACTTGTGGCAGGGGTCAAGGTCGCTGAAATTTCGTTACCGGCGAAACGGAAAGCCGAGCCGGAAAAAAGTTCTGAAAACTTAGGGTACGTAGGAATATTCGTTTGGCAATATATAGATTATGGGGACTAGGTTTGGGAGTCTCGGTCTCGGTCTCCAAGGCCGAGACTTGACCAGTCTCGGTCTCGCTCACCCAAAGTCTCCGGTCTCGGACCGAGACCGTGAATTTTTTTGAAAACATCTAATTTCAGCGAAAATTTTAAATTAATGTAACGAAAAATAACTGACGATGTGCTGAAACCGTATGCCTTATGCTGTTAAAGTTCTTAGCTACTGGCCTTCTAAGCCTCAAAGACTGGTGGAAATTAAGTTTAAGCTTAAAATTGCTAGTATCGGTCTCGGTCTCGCCCGAAAACCGAGACTTGGCGCAAGTCTCGGTCTCGGTACACTCCCGGTCTCGGTCTCGCCCAACCCTGATGGGGGAAGGTCGGAAATTATTGGGGGTCTGTCGTGTGAGGGGCTTCTCGAATTAGGGCCCCCTCCCCCGAAGTTTTGGGACACATTTTTAGACCCACGACCCCAAATCTCCAACAAAATGTTTCTATTTTATTGCTAAAAATCGTATTTTCAGCAGTCTCTGTCAAACACATCAACCTACTCATAAAGTATAACGGCAATTTAACATTGGCCAGGGGGCAGGGGTTTAAAACTAGAAACTTTGGTTGCCAATATGCTTCTGAGTCCAAAATAAGGTCAATTTTGAAAAATCCTATAAAATATATCGCATATATCCGTATACGTATACTATTTTGGCCAATTTTGGCACATCGGGCGGCCCCTCCAACAGGGCGGGCCAGGGGTCTAGGGGGCTGGGAGATGGGCTTGCTCCCCTCAATTACGTACACCCATGCTCCTCCTCAGTTAAAATATGTCATCCGCCAGCATAGGTGTACCTTGAGAAAAGTTGGGGGTGGGGGTAGCTGAAATTAGGTGGGTGGGGTCAGCCGGTTCGGGGGTGGGGTTCGGAAAAATCGTTTGGAGGGGTACAAATGTTTCTTCAAATTTTTAAAAGAAAAATTGCGGTTTTGCAAGAAAAACGCTATATACAACCTGTAATATATATTACAACCGATTTGATTGGCATTTTTGGAAAAAACTAAAATTTTTGCGAAAAATTTCGAATTTTCTAATTTTGACAAACTTTTGAAAATTTTGATGGTGGGGTTCAGCAAATTTGGGTGGGTGGGAGGGTCTGGAATTTGACCATTTTGGGGGTGGGGCCGGGGCCTGCCCAAAATTTCGAGGGTGGTGTCGGGACTTGTATTCCAGCAGTTGGGACACTTCGATTTTGGTTGAACTTTTTTATTAGGTACAATTCGCTTGGCGGCTTATTTTGCACTTTCTTGCCAAATAGAGCGGTATAATGCAAAAAGTAGCAGGGGAAAACCCGGGGGGAAAATCAAACCAATCCTCACAGGTCTTAAAAATTGAATTCTATCGCAATTCTGACACTTCCAGTGTAAAGTTCGGCCCTTTTTTAGTTGGTATATACGAACCAAAAAAACCCGATCTAAAGTAAGCTTTTTTGAGATCTCATGTGCTGTTGAAAATGCTGCATCAACTGGCCAGGTTTCATAAAGTTTAACACATAAACTAAAGGCAAATTTTGAAAAATGCTAAAAATGATGTAATTTGATAAAACTTGGTTGGTTCTATCGTGTAATGGTTCTCTACGTAGAATTGGCTGCTAAGATCCGCAACTGTACCTGTGTGGGTCCTCCAGCTGCGGAATGGCACTTCCAGGTTTTAGCCCCTAGCTAACCAGGTAAGCAAAGTCGTCCGAATCTGACCGCATAGGATGACGCAGCGTGCTCGATAATTACCGTGCTATAGTCTCTAATTGTTTCCGTGTCGAGCTGTTAAAAAATCTGCCAAAAAAATTTGGGTGGGTTTTTTTCCCCAAAATTCGGTTTTTTCCCCGCCACGTTTGGCAATCGTGCCAGGACTAACGGTACAGCGGATCGGTTCTGATTTTGGCTAGTGTGCAAAGAGCAAGAGTTGCCATCACTGCATCATGTAGATTTGCAGAACTTTTTCGCCCAACCCAGTTCAAAAGTTACATCGGTCCAAACTTTTGGTAAATTCTTTGGATGTGTTGAACCCAAAAGTAGTTGTCATTTTCAAAATAATGTCATACAAAATAAGCAGGAGTGAACCAAATTTGTGACTTGATCTTTGCATACCTTAGGTTAGTGGAGTCACGCTATGACCACACTGTGTTTTGGAATATATCTCAACCCTGTGGGGGGCGGGTGGGGTTTTCCCCCCAAAAAAGGGGTGGGTTTTTTCACCCCATGGCTATGGGTCTCGCCAGGGCTCGAATTTCAGGCTGTTTTCAAAACCACCAAAACGATGACAATCATGTTTTCAGCGTGAAAAGATTTGGAAGGGTCCATGGGTTGTATATACATATATATACATATATTGTACAAGGTTTTGGCAACCCTCTCTCAAAATTTTGGGGGGGGGGGGACAGTCGCGCCGACGGCGCGAAAAAAGGTCCAAAACTTGGGTAATTTTAAGGTATATATATAAATTATGCAAAAGGCTTCAAAAGTTTCCAAAGCTCATAGTGTTTATTGTTGCGAGAAATACATGTTTTCTAACTGTATCATGGACTCATGACTCCACATTGACCTTATTTTGAACTCAGAACCATGTTGGCAATCAGATTTTTGAGTTTAAAACCACTGTCTAATGTTAAATTGCTTCATGGTTAAATGTATATATCACTGGAAACGGCTGAAAATGCGATTTTTGGCATAATAATATATAAATTTTAAAGTTTATATATTATTATGCCAAAAATCGCATTTTCAGCCGTTTCCAGTGATATATACATTTAACCATGAAGCAATTTAACATTAGACAGTGGTTTTAAACTCAAAAATCTGATTGCCAACATGTTTCTAAGTTCAAAATAAGGTCAATATTGAGTCATAGTCCATGATACAGTTAGAAAACATGTATTTCTCGTAATAATAAACACTATAAGCTTTGGAAATTTTTGAAGCCTTTTGCATAATTTATATATATACCTTAAAATTACCCAAGTTTTGGACCTTTTTTCGCGCCGTCGGCGCGACTGTCCCCCCCCCCAAAAGTTGGGGTGAGGGTGGCCAAACCCTTATACAATATATGTATATATATATATATACAACCCATGGACCCTTTAAATCTTTTCACGCTGAAAACATGATTGTCATTGTTTTGGTGGTTTTGAAAACAGCCTGAAATTCGAGCCCTGGCGGACATATAGCCATGGGGTGAAAAAAACCCACCCCTTTTTGGGGGGAAAACCCCACCCGCCTCCTGGGTCATGGGTTGGAGATATGAGCTCCAAAACATAGCAGCAGGAAGCGTGACTCTTTCTAACCTATGTATGCAAAGATCAAGTCATTTGGTTCACTCCTGCTTATTTTATGACATTTTGAAAATGACAACTACTTTTTGGTTCAACCATCCAAAAATTTACCAAAAGTTTGGACCGATGTAACTTTTGACTGGGTTGGGCTAGAAAAGTTTTGCAAATATCTGCAATGATGGCAACTCTTCCTCTTTGCACACAGCCAAAATTAGACCGATCCGCTGTACCGTTAGTCTGGCACATTGCCAAACGTGGCGGGGAAAAAACCCACTTTGGGGAAAAAAACCCACCCAAATTTTTTTGAAAAATTTTTTAACAACTCAACACGGAAACAATTAGAGACTATAGCACGGTACTATCGAGCACGCTGCGTCATCCTATGCGGTCAGATTCGGATAATTTTGCTTACCTGGCTAGCTAGGGGCTAAAAACCGTAAAGTGCCATTTCGCAGCTGGAGGACCATCACGGTACAATTGTGGATTTTTTAACAGCCAATTCTACGTAAAAAACCATTACACGATAGAATAATAAGTTTTATCAAATTACATCATTTTTAGCATTTTTCAAAATTTGCCTTTAGTTTATGTGTTAAACTTTATGAAACCTGGCCAGTTGATGCAGCATTTTCAACAGCACATGAGATCTCAAAAAAAGCTACTTAGATCGGGTTTTTTGGTTCATATATACTAACTAAAAAAGGGTTGAATTTTACACTGGAAGTGTCAGAATTGCGATAGAACAATTTTTAAGACCTGTGAGGGGTGGTTTGATTTTCCCCCCATTGGGTTTTCCCCCGCTACTTTTTGCATTATACCGCTCTAACGGTACAACTTAGAGAAGTGCAAATAGGCTTAAAAGAAAGTTCTAAGTACGCCAAGTACGATGGTATATAAAGTTCTCAGATAACCCTTATAATAAAAAAGTTCCAGCCAAAATCCGAAAATGTGGGTTTTCCCCCCATGGCTATAGGTGTACCTGGGGGACAGGTGGGGGGAACCCCTCCCCCCAAATGGACAAGTCCCGACACCACCCTCGAAATTTTGGAGGCAGGCCCCGGCCCCACCCCCAAATGGTCAAATTCCAGACCCCTCCCCACCCACCCAAATTTGCTGGACCCCACCATCAAAATTTTCAAAAGTTTGGCTCAAAATTAGGAAAAATTCGAAATTTTTCGCAAAAATTTTAGTTTTTTCCAAAAATGATCAAATCGGTTGTAATATATATTGCTAATTTTTGGTTGTATATAGCGTTTTTCTTGCAAAACCGCAATTTTTCTTTTAAAAATTTGAAGAAACATTTTGTACCCCTTCCAATCGATTTTCCGAACCCCACCCCACCCCGAACCGGCTGACCCCACCCACCCTAATTTCAGCTACCCCCACCCCCAACTTTTTCTCAAGGTACACCTATGCTGGCGGATGACATATTTTAACTGAGGAGCATGGGTGTACGTAATTGAGATGAGCAAGCCCATCTCCCAATTTTTGAGGACCCCCTGCCCTGGCCCGCCCTATTGGAGGGGCCCATGTAACCCGAAAACAAAATTGGCCAAAATAGTATACGTATATATATATATATACGTATATTTTTAGGATATTCAAAATTGACCTTATTTTGGACTCAGAAGTATATTGGCAACCAAAGTTTCTAGTTTTAAACCCCTGCCCCCTGGCCAATATTAAAATTATACTTTATGGTAGGATGATGTGTGACATTGAAACTGCTGAAAATACGATTTTTAGCAATAAAATAGAAACATTTTGTTGGAGATTTGGGGTCGTGGGTCTAAAAATGTGTCCCAAAAATTCGTCTTAGGGAACCCTAATTCGAGAAGCCCCTCACACGACAGTATCCCCCCAATAATTTCCGACCTTCCCCCATCAGGGTTGGGCGGGATCGAGACCAGGAGGGTACCGAGACCGAGACTTACGCCAAGTCTCAGGTTTTCGGCGAGACCGAGACCGATACTAGCAATTTTAAGCTTAAACTTAATTTCCACCAGTCCTTGAGGCTTAGGGCCAAAGCTAAGAACTCTTTCAGCATAAGGCATATTGTTTCAGCACATCGTCAGTTATTTTTCGTTACATTAATTTAAAATTTTCGCTGAAATTTAGATGTTTTCAAAAAATTGCTGGTCTCGGTTGAGACTGAGACTTTAAGGGAGTGAGACCGAGGACTGGTCAAGTCTCGTCTTCAAGGGAGACCGAGACCGAGACTCCCAAACCTAGTCCCCATAATCTATATAATTGCCAAATGAGATCATTCCTACGTACCCTAAGTTTTCAGAACTTTTTTCCGGCTCGGCATTTCCGTTTCGCCGGTAACGAAATTTCAGCGACCTTGACCCCTGCCACAAATTATGGCTCCAAAAAATAAGCCGGGCCCACATCAATAGATTTGTATATACACTATAGCCTCAAAACAAAGTTAACTTTTTATGGAAGTTTCCGTAATTTTAGACAAGTTCGCGAAAAGTTAGCGAACTTCGCGAAATCGTCTAGCAAGCTAATTTATCGAAATATTTTCTCCATAAATCTCCTAGCTATGTTCTAAAAAATTTGCAAAAAAAATCAAAATCCAATTCGGACTCCAAGACTTGCTGCTCGCGAAGGAAGCCAAGAAGTTTAGCAAGAAGTTCATATAGGGCCGCGAAATTTGTCAAGATTTTAGTTGAATTTCGCGTAGATCTTAGCAAGATTAGCCAACTTTTTGCAAAAGTTCCTGAAGATCGGATTGAAATTTTTTTAACCTTTCACGCTAAATTGGGCCATAAACTCTTCTCCAAATTCGCTAAAATCTTGAAGCATTTCTGCTAAAATTATGCGAAACTTCGCCAAACTTAGTGTACTTCGCGAAAGCAGTAAGTCCAAATTAGATTTTAATTTTTTTGCAAATTTTTGGTAGATATGGAAAAAACCTCTCAAATTAGCTAGATAGAAATTTTGCCAATTTTGCTAACTTTTTCGCGAACTTCTCTAAATGTAGTGAGATGTCGCTTGCTTTGCGAAGTTCGCGGAGTTTGCGAACTTCCCCAAAAATTAACTTTGTTTTGAGCTATACTGTGCGTCTGTACATGTTTACATAGACGTACTGGGCTCAAGTGGCGGCGCCAGGCAGGGGGGCGGGGGCCCCATTTTGGATTAGGGCCCCTCCCGCCTTTGGGGTGTCGGGCCCCCCTTGAAAAATTTTTCAGCTGTTTATATATATTATAGGGGGGCGCGAGAGCTGCCCCTATAATAGGGTGTAAAG